>VZTT01005540.1:0-13131 GCA_013400855.1 Buphagus erythrorhynchus | reverse complement strand
TTTGATTTTGCAAACAGCTCCTCTTGCTTTGGCTCAGCTCTGCTTATCCATCCTTAAGTCATCAATTTGCCCCCTTCCTGCCTCCCACCCTACTGCACCCTCATTGCTCTCCTGAAGCACAGGACAAAGTGAGCAGGTCCCTAAATCCATGCTGGAAGGCAGGAAGGTCCCATCTTTGCCAACACATCTCCTACAAACACGACATTTCCAGCCCCAGGTTTGCAAAGGGGAGGGAGGAATCCACAGAGCTCTTGGGAGAGGCAGAGAACACAGGCTCAGCCCTCTTCTCTTTCCTTGAGCTCCACGGGCTTGGAGGCAGGCAGAAAGTGAGTCCCACTCACAACAGCCACCCAGTCATGTCTCAGCTGCTGGATGGCTTTGCTCTGAGCTCTGGAAAAACAAACCATGCCCAGATCTGGCAGAAAACTCATTCTCCTTCCCCCTGGGAGCTCTGATTCCCACTGCAGAGAGCTCAGGGCCAATTCTGAAATACCCTCTTTTGCTCCAGCCACCATTTAACAGGGCTCACAATGATGCACAGGCTGCTCCTGAAGGAATCCAGCTGGATTTCAGCTCTGCTAGCCTAGTCCTTGAGAACTCTGCTCTTGCACATGAGTCTCTGGAAATGCAGCTTATCAAAACAGCTGCTCTTCACGTGGATGGAAGGAAAGATGAGATGACCATGCTTGCTCTTAATTTCCTCCTTCATGCTCTTCCCAATTTGTGTCCTTCAGGATCTTGAGATCTCAAAACATTAATTCAGAATCCTTTCACCTTGGTAACAGCTGCTTTGATCCCTCCTCTTACCACAGTCCTGCAACTCAAGTACCTCCCATCTCTGGAAAGGCAGCTTCCCCTCATTCCCTCAGCTGCAGAGATTCCCAGGCTGCAGAGGGTTAACCCCACGTGTCCAAGGCCCTGGTACCTAGCTGTAATTTAATTTTTTTTTTTACCCATAGGGCTTCTGAAGGCTCTGGTACCTCAGCTGTAACTTAAAGCCAGACCTGGCCCAAGTTTGTGATTTTTAGCAGTTATTGATGTGTCACCTTTATTCCAGTCCAGTCCTGAAGGAGGCAAGAGAAGAGAGAGGACTTTTATCACTGAGGGACTAGCAGGACTCTGGGCCATTTCAGGCCAGGCACCACCAACTCTTCATTCATCTGTGATATGAAACCTGTCCTGCCCACGGGGCAACTCCAGCTGTCTGCTGGCTAACACTGACCTGCTTCCACCAGGGTCAAACCAAACAAGGGACAAAGCAACACCAGGTCCTCATGACACATCAGATGACTCTCCTCTCAGCCTTCCCAAAAACCTCCTTTCCAGCACTCTTCACTTTCCTGTGGTGGGCTGGACACAGTCAACAGGACATCCATCATTTCTTGAGCCGCCACTCTCCTCTGCTGCATTCCTGTTGCATTTCCAGCAGCTGCCCAAGGAGTTTCCTGCAGTAACCAGGCAGATCACACGAGCTCTGCTGAGCCACAGGAGGGTCCAGGCCCCTCTTTGCCAGCTGTATTCATGTCCAGCAGCTGCTGCAGGGTGTGCTTGAGGAGAAGCACTCAGAGCAATGACCTGGACTCTGTTCAGCCACTGCTCTGAGACACACAGCAGGCAGGATCTGTATAATCCGTGTTTCCTACTGCTCAGGAGCCTTCCAACCCAAGGGAACTGGGAGGAAGAGCTGGGAAGTGCTCTCAAAACACATAACCAGGCAGTGATCCAGCCCTTGCCCTGACAAGTGAACAATGCTTCCATTTCCAACAGCCAGGCTGCTCCCCAGATCCATGCAAGGGCTGTCCAGAAGCCACATGGCATGAGCTGTGCTGGGCACTGAATTACAGTGGGTGACACCAGCCCAGAGCTGAGCAGCAATCCAGCTGCACTGGGAACGAGAGAGTGCTGAATCTCACACCTCAAATGCCACAGGGTTTCTTCCAAGAAAGCAATGCAGAGAGACATCAGTGACATCCCCTCCTGGAGACAGGCCCACCCCCTCCCCACGGTCTCAGCTGCCCAGGTGTTGCCTGGATTGCACTGTTCCTTCAGAATTCAGTGACCAGGACTTCTCCCAGAGCTCACAGGTAGAGTCAGTCACCCAGTGTAACTCAGAGGAGCTGCAATGGCACTTCACTTCCTTTGTGAGCCCCCTGCCTCACAGCCAGCCCCCCTGCTCCCAGGTAAGGTCAGCAGATGCTCCAGAAGAGCAGGACAAAGCTCTGGCACCATTGCAGTCCATCACAGGCAGTGCATGCGCCAACCTTGGCCATGACAAACAGAACGAGGGGACAGCGGGGTCAGTCAGAGGAGGGACAGCTGGCAAGAGAGTTACAAAGCAGCTCATCACATACAGCTACATCCTAGAGACTGGCTTGGCTTTCCTTGGACCACTAGGGCTTGTTTAACAGAGCAGATGCCAGGATTCTGGGAGATTTCTCTTGCAAGGAATTTGTAGGTAGTGCTGCTTGTTTCTACCCGGACCACTGCCTTGAAAGCTGGCCTTGGAGAAACCATCTTCACCTCTGGCCTCAAGGGGGAGGGAGCTGCAGTAACTTTGTGTGCTGAGTACAAAATAAATAATGCCCAATAACCATATGATTCAAAGCAGGGCACCCTGCAGAGCATGGGGGTTTTGGAGGCAGCTCAGAGAGCACAGCTCCACTGCTAGCACACATCTGTCTTCTCTTCCTTAAGCTCAGAGAAGCCCCATATGTTTGGAATGCTCTGCCAGTAAGAGACTAGTCCTCAAATCTTTGATTACAGGGAGATTTGCTGGTCTGCACTTGGACTGATCCCCACCCTGGGCCTCTGAGTGCCACCTACAGCACTCCAGTTCCAACAGATGGGAACTGAAAAGCCTTCTCCCAGTCCTGATCCTTCTGGAGCTACACTCTATCTTCTGATGGCTAAGGCAAGGAGAAACCCCACCTTCTCCATGTCGTACTGCTCTAAGCTACTGTCTCAACAACTCCTTCATTCCCACTCAATCTGCATCCTGGGAACCCAGAAGTGTGGTCCAAAGGCACAGCAGTCACTTTCAACTATGCATTCTGCCAGCAGATGCCAGGATTTCAAAGCAGTGAGCAGAATTGAACCTAAAGCACAAACTGTGCATCCCAGACCCGCAGGAGCTGTTAAACAAGGCACAAATCACCAGATCACCGGGAAAAGAGGTGGGAGCTGGGAGAGGGAACCTCAAAGGAACTGATACCTTATGGTAAAATCAAAATGAAAGCTCTTTTTCCTTTTCAGGAAGCAACCAAAGAAAAAGATAAATGTGTTATTATACTTACAACAAAGCCATACATTTGTTTAGATAGTGCTAATAGAGACACAATTTCTGAGCTGTTTTTAACAATCCCCTCCCTAAGCTGCTGCCAGTGACAGAGATCCCTGTTCCTAAAGGAAGGCACACAGGAGATGATGCCCGTGCCCCACTGGAGAGCCTGCTCCTCTAACTCACTCTCCTTTGCTCATGGGTTACTGCTCTGAAAGCAGAAGTTAAGGCAGAAATACTGAGAGATTGCTGTGCCAGAGTCTGACCAGGAGTTTCAGCAATCTCTCTAGCCAATAACCTCCTAAATTCAAACTATGAACAGCTTCAGGCATGGCACCAGAGTCCAAAGGGTGCCAAAGCCACATGGATCAGACCAGCTTTGTAAAGTGGTCCTGCACACTGCTGGAGGGGTAAGGGTAGGGGTTGCTCAAACACATTTCAGCTGTTTTCCAACAGCTGAATTGACCTTCTGGACACACAAGGAACTCAAGACCCTTAAATGTGTGTTAGTGACAAAAATGAAGCTGTACCAGGATGGGGGAGGCAGTGGAAAGCAGTGCAGAAGCCAGCACCTGAAGGGTGCACAGAGGGAACCAGGCAGCCTCAGAAGGGGCTCACACTGCACTGGGGACTCTGAGCTCCCTGCTGGTAACAAAGGTAAAGCCTTCACACCAAAAACAAAATGCAAAACTGAAGGCAAGAGCTTCACGTGCTCTGCAGCTCTTTAAATTGCATCATGTTAACTTCACAGAAGTCCACAAATACATGAAGAGACTAGACTAGTCTCTTTTACTTGACTAGTCAGTCTGGAAATACAGGAAAAACACGTAGAATGGGTGAAATTTCACTGAATCATTTCTGCACAGTAATGTGAGAGCAGACACAGGAATGGAAAAGCAATATACAATGAGAATTTCCAAAAAGAAGGGGGAAAAGTGACGCTACCCACACTTCTAATTTCTCCCAATTCTTAGGCAAAGGAGACACCAATAAGGGATGTTAATGGAGCAAAAAATGAAAAATCAGATAGAAGTAATTAAAAATTTACAACATCCATGTCTCCTAGGGAGCTGCTAGTCCCTAACTGAGAAAATTCACACTGGCTGAGTTCAAATCTATTATCCTCCTCTGTCCCTTGATGACAGTGCTTCTCCACCCTTCAGTTACTCTTCTTCCTGGACCATGGCCACAGGAGGCCCTAGACACTCCTGAGTCTTGTTCTCAGGCCCCAATCCTCCCTCCTACAGCCTGCTTATCCCTTAAGAAAAGTTGAAATGAAATCTGGTGAGTCAGCCCTCCTCAGCAGGAGTCCTGGTGGCTTGCAACTGCCAATCAACAAGGATTTTGTCTCTCCTGCAAGAAGCCCTGCTATTTACACTCCAAAAAGAAAGGGGTTTAAACCCCAGTGTAAAAAAGGCCAGGTCTCATGGAAGATGCTTTGTGGGAGGACACCAAGGTCCAGTCTTACACACCTAAGGTTGCTGTGGTGAGGGATCTCTGGAACCTAAGCACACAAAATCCCTCCATCTCCCATCCTGCTTAACCTGCACTTCCTCAAACCTCTTAGACCTTCAAAAAAAAGAACCACTGCACCTAAAGCAACCCTGCTGTGTAGATTCACTGAGTGGGACACACCACTGGGTGCAGGCTAACGTGAGGCTCCCAGGGGCTTTGGTTTTCAACAGACTGCTGGCACAACATGAGAAAACCACTTTGCTCTCAAGCAGCTGCTGGTCCTGGGAGGCAGCAGGACGAGGGGGTCATACCTCTTCTGTTTGTAGGTCAGCATGGCTTCAGCAATGGGCAGCTGGTGGGCACAGTTTGCCCCTGCTATGTACTGCGTTATCCGGGACACGACGTCGGGCGCTTCCGAAACTGCAGGAGAACAGAGGGAGAAGCATTCAAGTGACCCCTGAGAGCACTGCCAGCACTGTGCTGGCCCTGCTCGTGCTGCCCAGCCAGCTGCAGCTGGGCTGCACCTCGCACAGGCAGCTCTGCCTGCCCCAGAGCACAGCAAAGCTCAGTTGTTCTCAGCGTTTCTGACTCAATCTGGAGTCTTTTAGATTTGTTAAAAGCTTTTCTTTGTACCTGCCTGGAGTCAGCTCTAGACTTTTTCATGCCTTGGCTGCAGGTATCTGCTGAAGAAAGTGCCTGGCCATCTCTCCCAGGTGAGCTGCTCTGCACACACCAGCACTGAGTTACCTGAGTTTCTAATGAACTCATGGCCCTGCTGAGTTGACCAAAAAGACTGAGGGACACACAAGGGTGGGAAGAGCACAAAGACCACGTGGATTTGTGAGACAGTGGCTCATTCAAGTCCACACAAAGGCATTTCCTAAATGCCTTCCATATCTCTTTGGTTTCAACCAAAGAGCCTCAACTGTGAGATCACAGGAACACAAAGCAACTTTCAACAGGCACTTCCATACTTTACAATGGGCATTTCAACCCAGATTCTTTGCATTTGAGCAGGGAACTGGTGAGAGGTATGATTCTCTGCCAGATCTTCTTGGGCCATCACGGAGTTTCTGTGCAGTTGCCACCACTCAGGCAAAAATGCAGAATGTACAAAGCCTGCACTATACAAAAATGAGGTGGAATTTCCCTCATAGCATACAGCATATAACCAGCTAAGGAAGAGATATGGCTCTCTCTGGATTTCTGCAGGTAATGAAGAATTCCTAATTCAGACACAAAAATCAAGTCTGCATTGAGATTCTTCTGCATTTTCAAGTGCAGCAAGCAATTAAAGGAAACCAGTTCCATACACCAGTTCTCCCCTGAATTCAAGATTAAGGGAAAGCCTAGGTTGGATAGTACACTAGGACATTTCTAATCCAGCCTCCTGCTCCAAACAGGGCTGACTTCACCTTCAGAACAGGCTGCCCCAGGCCTTGCCCAGCCACGTCCCCACCTGCTGGAACCAGCTCTGAACAATTACAAGAGATCTCTCTCCTCCTCTCATGGCCACAGGACCTCCAGGAGCATCCTGGGAATCTCAGGAACTCTGCAATTCCAGCAGGGAGAACCACATTGCAGCCTCCTCACGCTCATGGTGCTACACAAGCTTCAAAGCTTTCTCCTTCTAATGAAATTTCTGTTTGGGCAATGCTGCCCATAGCCTTCACGTGGCCCTGAATGCTGCAAATCCTCCTGTTTCCATCTCTTCTTGAAGAAATGGAGGAAGAAACTGTAAGCATTCATATTTTAAACAAATTACACTTTAACATGAAGTAAGGCTTTACTCTGGCCTAGGACAAACTCAGATCAGAACAGGAACTTGTTGGTCTGACCTAGGGCAGCTCCCACTTGTTACCACACTGGTGAAGAAAAAAAATTCTTCTTTAATGAAAATGTTTTCAAGTCTGCTGGCAGGATCTTTCTCACACACAACTAACAGAAGTTAATCTTCCCAGAGCTTCCAGTTTTCCAAAGGTTTTTAGGCTGCACAGTTCCTGAAGGAAAGCAATGTACTGTACTTAGTAGCAAGAGCTCCACATCAAAGAAGAAAGCTGAGAGCTAGGTAAGAGCAGCATGACTCAGAGGCAGCTAGTTAGTGCCTCTGGGAGCCAAGAACTGTTTGCAAACCACCATGTGCAAGACTTAGAAAGGTCAGCATTTGAAATGGGAATGTGGTGGAGTGAGGAGAAAAGAGGAACAAAAACACTTGTCTGCTTCCTCTTGTATTTACTTGACCTTTGCTAAAATTACTCATCCAAGCTTTTCATCCCACACAGGCCAGACAGACACAGAGCCTTACCAGTGGTCTGTGCTTCAAGTTTGTTGAACAGATCTCTCCAGGCTAGATCTTGGAAGAAGTTGTTGTATCTATAATCTACAGAGCCCAGATACTTGGCCACTGGATGAGAGCCTAAGAAAGAAAGGAAAACATGAGAGCTGTGCTCTCCAGTTTGATCTGCAAGGAATTAAACTCCAAAATCAAAACCACACTACACACCTCAGAAATAAACAACTTCTGTTCTTCTGTTTAGTCCAGCTTATCTCTACAAGAGCATGCAAATAGACTTCCCAGCACAGACTACTTCAACACACTGATATCTTTCACTTGACACTTTCCCCCTAACAAATTGAATTTTAAAAGGCCAAAGAAAACAGGACTGGGAAAGTGCTGAGGAAATAAAAGATCTGGAAGGCACAAAGGCTCTACAGCTCTCCATGTCAGGCTCTCAGTTCTGCAAGCAGCTTTCCCAAACAGCCCCTCCTGCCCACAGGCTGCACCACAGCCAAGAGGTGTTCAAGTGACAAAATCTGCCACCTTCATTTTAGGCCACCTGTGTCCCCAAAACAGACAACACCCCCAGCAACTCGAGCCTCTGAACACAGGAGAAAAGGTGTGCCAGGATCACCTTCCCAGTCAGCACGTGGCAGTCATGCTCAGCACCAGTCCTGCACATTGACAGTCAGCCATGAAGCAGCCTCTGAGTTCCTCTTAATCATGTTATTTTCATCCTTCTTGCACACCAAATTTGCACATCAAGCCACACTTCCAGAGGCTGCAACAGCTGAGACACCAGCTGGTGACTGGAAACCTGACAAATTCCTTCAAGAGGACCCCAGCTGCTGACCTGTACTCACCATGGTCCAGAAAACCCCTGGTGGAAAACAAACCCCAATAATAAACCCACTGTGTCAGTCCTCCAAACCTCCAAGCTGATTTCCAGACTTCCAAGAGAGGTGAAAGCAGGAGGTCCCTCAGTGTCAGGAGGACTGGGAGCCATCATTTCCCCTGCAGGGGGGTTTTAAGCAGTGCACACAGCACAGCTCTGCACTTCCCCACATGCTGGGAAAGCACACTGCACATGGAAACAAGCAACAAACAGGCAGTATCCCAAAAAGCTCTACCCACGGGACCTATATAAAATGTTAAAATACCCCAAACAGCCAAAATAACCCCCAACATTTTATTTTATTTTCCCCTTTTTCAGTTGTTTACGTAGTGTTTTAGATAGCAAGAGAGTCTTACAGCCATAGAATCAGTAGCATGGAGCAGGACTGAATGTCCCAGTTTGTATGGTTACTGTAATTTAATTAAGCATTTCTGATTGCTAATAAACCACTCAAGGTTGACCCTTCTGTCACAGGAGTGTGTGGCTGTGGACTCAGAAGGTAAAATCATCCATGGAAAAAGTCCACCAGCCCTAGTTAAAAGGTACTGCAAGCAGCAGAGAGGCTTTTCCTTTAAGGCATTTATAGCATGGTCACCATTCTGTCCTGGGTGCTTTTGCAATTGTCAGAAGTGAGAGGTGGCTCCTCAATCACTTTAATGAACTGCCAGAGAACTGGCCAGAAATAAGCACTTGATCCAATCAGGAAATGCTGCAGACTTCTATGGAAAGGGTCCTGTTAGAGAAGTTTCTATATTTGAAGTAGAATTTAAAAAGAATTCACAGTTCTAAAGCTTTTCATTATCAAAGTGCCTGGTTAATTTTTTCTTTTTTGATTACAAAAGCAAGTTTTAAGATTTAAAAACAACCCAAACCCACACTAGCTAAATCCTGTGTTTCACTTTCAAAGAGAGAGTATTTTGAGATCATTAAAAACTGCAGGACATAAAACTCTTCTTCTGAGGCCAGGAGACAGCCAGCAAGTGAGTAGCAAAGCCTCAGACACAGATTCTCATTCAAAGCACATTTAACCTTGCAAGAAATTAATTTTTTGTTGTTGTTGTTTTTTATTCCCTAAAGGGCTCTCTCTTCTCTTCCTGTCAACCACTTTGGAAACTAAATGTGCTTTTTTACAGAAGGATCCAGCTCTTTTCCTCTGCCTTTTTTTATTTACCTTTTTGCAAATGCCACCCCTGAATGGACAGCCTAACCCCAGTGTTCATGGTGCTGGGCAGCAGCTCCTGATTCCTACAGGAACTGCCAACAGCTGCTCCCAAACCCAGAAAAGTGAGAAACACTGGCAAAAAGTGCTTTTCAAGTGTTCTTACAAGTTGCTTACATCACTCAAGTGCTCTGGCCACACAAGTCAAGCCCTGGACCACACCAGCACTGCCCAGATGTCCCTGCCCACAGCACCAGTGACTCCCCTGCTCCCCAGCCCTGCCCCCACAATATTCCTGGTGTTTCTGACTAAAACCACAACACTCCTCGTGTTTCTGACCACAGCCACAACACTCCTCGTGTTTCTGACCACAGCAAGCCCCTGGTGCTGTTATCAGTCCACTCTCCCACCCTTCTCACAAGCAATCCAAGCTGGGGAGCTTTCCAGCCAGGCAGGCTTGCTGAGCTGCTGAAGGGGCAGAGATAAAGCTGTTGGAAAACTGAGGGAAAAACCTGAGCAGAGGAGCATGTAAATTAAAGGTCAAAAGATGCATGTAATTTGGATCATTCAAATTCTCAGCAGTTTCAGAGCCTTTAAAATATGTTTCAACCCCTCCTCTATTAACATTTTCTGAGTCAAGCCCAGGGAGGCCAGAACAGTTATTGCTTTGGGAAATGTGGTGCCCAGTGAATTTAACATTTCAGCCAGGGAAAAGGGCTTCTAGAACAATACTCTGTGCATAAAAGTCTCCTCTGTGTGGGGAGGAAGTTCTTAACCCCTTGCTTCAAACCAAAGGCTTACAAGCAGACTTTGGCATCAGGAACTTAGAGATGAAATTCACTCACACAAGAGCAGCAACACCAGCACAAAACAGAACAAAGTGCCTCATTTAACCTACAGCCAAAGCTCCAGGAAGGCTTCTCCTGAGGGAACACAGCACATTTCACCCATTCCCCTTCCTGTGAAGAAACACCAGTCCTTATTTACCTAGAGGGATGATCAGAAATTTCATGTAGCCGAGCCAGTCGGGGGTTTTGTGAGACAGCTGCTCTACAAAGAGCCTCAACACAGCACTGAGGTAATTCTGGGCTCCTGCCACTGCAATTTTAATTGGGTTTGGAGGCTGTGAATTGCAGTTACAGCTAGACAGAAAAAGAGGAAACATATTTGTAATTGCGCCTTCAACCACATATTTCAGAACAAGCAGCAAAAACAAAAAGCAAAAAGCTGGTTGATAACAATTATAGCAGAAGAGAGTTTGTTCAACACACAAGGCAATATTGCAAGTACTCTCAGCAGCTTAAAACATTATTAATAAAATACAACATTATTCAGTAATTTCTTAATTGCTCTCCCTGCTCCTTCTTTTGCACATTTTCATATTCTAAAGGGCTAGGCTTGAATTTCTAGGTTAGGATGTGCCTGCTAACTGCTGGGTCAGAGAACACACTCAGGTACCAACAGCCCTCTGCAGGTAAGTAGGGAATGCCTTCAGGAACTGAGGAATTCATCTGGGAACTGCTTGGAAGGGAGAGTAAGAGTTATTTGTTATTTGTTTTGCATGCTTTAGTGGTGCAGGCACCTGACCCAAAAGGCAGCCCCCAAAGCACAGTCTCTGATCATCACTGCTGTGGGTGACTTGTATGCCCCACACCTGGCAGAACAGCAGCACCCTGCAGGGCTGTGAGAGCTGAAGAGCCACACAATTCTGACTTCAGGAGAGCAGACTGGAAAGGTTTCATGCAGCACTTGAGAAATGAACTCTGAGTCCTGGGGCACGGGGCTGAGACAACACAAGCAAGGTGAGAACTTACTATCTCTGTATCCTGGAGACAATTGTGCTGAAAGCTGCCTGAATATCAGCAGAGGAACAGGTGCAGACCACTGGCAAGGTGTGCTTTTGCAAGACATCTGAAAGGTACTGAGGAGAGAACAGAACATTTTATATCCTTTTCTTTTGGTACAGTTTGTCACAAGAAGAAAACGTGCCTTCCCCAACCTCCTGGGTTTTCTCACCCACACTCCTGGGCACTCTCCCTGTGTCTGATTTGAAGGGGATATGGCTATTTCACAAATGCCTCCTTCCCTGCACAGCAGCCAAAGCAAAGTTCTCCTCCTAGAAAAATGGCAACATCTTCTTGACAGGCACACCACCATATCCCAAACAGGTCAATGACAACCCTAGAGCAGCACAGTTTTTGCAGCCACAGAGGGCAGGGCAGCAGCAGCAGACAGCACTGGGAAAGAGCAGACACTACCTGCCTGCTTCTGGAAGTGCATCTCTCTGATTTCTATTTTAAAAGAAATGCAGTGTTCTGCCCACCCTTAAACACTGAAGAAAGAGAAGGGTGCTACCACACACATGTTCCTCATGAGGGACTGTTTCCCCTCCATGCAGCTGATGGGGACACCACACACCTCAGGTACACATGGACATAATTATGGCACTCAAAATTACCTCACACTTCCAATTTCTGCATGACTAATCTGTACACCCCAGTCCATGTCCTTCATGCCCTCTGCTACTGCAGGCACAGAACCTCTGAAAGATGATCTACAACACTTCCTGCCCATCTCCAGAAGGCATTTCTCTGTCTTCCAAGTATAAAGTGGAACCAGTAGCTCAGATGGTATTTTTCTCTCTCACACATTGATACCCCAGTTCTTCCAGAAGCAGAAAACCAAACCAGGCAATGTAACTCCACAAGCCTGGCACAAGTTCCCCAGGCAACAGCCACCCAGCACACGTCCACTGGTCCTCTTCCATACATGTTTTATTGCTTTCTCAGAATAAGGTTCCAAAAGGAGCAAAATTTGTTCCAGACCCATAACAAACTGCTCCATGCTGTCAGCAAAAGAAAGAATTGCTCAGGGTTCTTCTTAAAACAACTACCACTCAGCAAGCATGGGGTGATTCCTGCAGCCAGCAATCACAAGCATACGGCTACAGAGATGAAATATTTCCTGAAATATTTTCTCCTGTTCACCAGCCATGCTCAGAAATCTCAGCCTAAATCACCACAAGGTCAGACCTGCCTGCTTCCTTTGTCCCAGCCTACCACAGCTGAGGAGGCTTTTGAGTGCCAGGGTTTAGCCATGTTGCCAGTGTGCTGCTAACCAGAAGGAATGGCATTGCTTGGAGGGGAAAACACCTCTGTGGAAAGACTCAGGTGGCAAAGTTTTAGAAGATCCCAGCATGTCCTGGTCAGATGAAATCCAGCCTGTCTGTGGGCACTGAACACTCTGCAGGCAGAATGCAGCAGAACCTACTTGGTTAGTGCAGAGCTCAAGGCCTGGCCATTCCTGAGGAGGAACAGCACAGGAGAACTGTGGCCAGGCAATGTCCCCTGCCCTTACCTGGCCTTGCCAGTCAGATGTATTGACAAGAATGATATTTTCTGGCAGCTGGTCATCAGAAACCAGGATGTGATTTAGCTGGTCATACACTGTTTTCCTGGGGATCTGGAAATAAAGACACAGAGAAGAGAACAGTAAGAGGTGTCACCTTTAACCATCAAGCCTCCAGCTCTTGCAAGTGATGAGGTGGCTGTGCATGCTGGCCAGTCACCCCATCAGCAAAGGCACACTGGGATGCTGGGACTGACACTGCATTAGCCACCATGGATTTGTTGGCCATTACTCCCTTCTGCCAGGCCCTTTCACTCACATCACTTTAGACCAACAAACAGCAGCCCAAGAACTTAAGATTCATAAAAGCCAGGAAGAATCTCCTTCAAGGAGGGAAATAAGTGAATCCCAGAGCTAACAAAAGCATGGCACATATGCTGTGCACAAGGCAGTCCCTAGCAATCTGCCTCATTTCAAAGGAGTAAATCCTCAACACATCCCTATTCATTTCTCATTCTAACAATCTGTTCCAGTGTTTTGAGTTTATGCCTGGCTGACAAAGCTACAAGCTGGCAAACCCCAACAGACTGGATGGGAGATAGAATTTTAGCCAAGATATAAATTCCCTCTTTCCTGAAGCTGCAGGGCCCAGTTCCTTGCCAGCAGGGACAGAGCTTGGACCAGAAGGAAGAGGAGACAGGTGTTGGATCCCAGAAACC
>VZTT01005461.1:0-10239 GCA_013400855.1 Buphagus erythrorhynchus | reverse complement strand
GGCCGGTGCGCGGCCCGGCCGTGCTCGCGTGCTCCCCGGGCTGCCGTGGCTGCCGTGCCCTTGTGCGCGCAGACGGGAACGGCCCGGGGGGACGCCAGCGCCGTTCTGCCGCCAGCGCTTCCCGCGGCGGCCGGGCACAGCCACAGCGAACAAATAATAAATATAAATTCTTGGTCCCGCAGAGTCACCTTTTCCTTAACCTTCCTGGAAATGGGAACGTATTTTTGCGTTTTGAATCGCCCTAGTCCCATTGTTAAGTGGGAGATGGAGATTGTGCCTTAGTGAAATAAAATAACTTGCCTTACAACTTTCTATGTTTCCCACGCGCGACGCGTGTTGCCCACCAGGCTTTAGGGATGTAAAACTAATATTTCAAGACTTTTTTTTTTTTCTTTTTATGGTTTTGAGGGTTTTGGTTTTTTATTTGGTTGAGTTCTTTCTTATTTTGGCCCAAAATTAAAATAGCCTGACGGTATTTCTTTCAAAGATTGCAGTTACAGAAGATAGACATCCAGGAGATTCTACCTTCTGCCATGGCTCAGTTTGGAGGACAGAAAAATCCCCCTTGGGCTACTCAGTTTACAGCCACTGCGGTGTCTCAGCCAGGTCAGTTTACACTCAATGTTTGAACCCTGACATCCAGTAGATTTGGAGATTCCATACTTGGGTATGCACTTCAGAGTGGCACGATGCTAACTAACTTATCTGAAGTCTATTTAAATTCTTTAAATCGAGAGTTTTTTCCCACAGTAGAGACTTTAAAAGTCATTGCCTAATACTATCTGTTGGTTTTGTTTGTTACTTGGTTTTCTTAGGGGATGTGAGTAAAATCCCAGGTGAGTTTGTATTGATTGTTTCAGTCGATAAACAATGTATCAAGTTATTCATATCCAAAGATGTGTAAATCAAATTACCTCTTATTAAATTACATGGTTCTAGATTAATAATGTCAGCTCTAGTAAGGCGTTGCAGATTTTTAAAGTGCTGCCCTAGTTTCATTTCTTGGGTAGCCTGAATCAATGTTTACAAATTATTTTACTAATTTATTTTTTTTAATAGATTAGACATAATCCACATAGTGGAAAGTTCTCTGAAATTTGTTACTTGGGTGAGACGGGAGGTATTTATTTTTTAATACTAAATTAGAATTTAAAGTTCCCTATAACCAGAGGTATTGCCCTAATAATGGTAGAGAGTTTCCTTTGATTTAGCTAAGAGGTGTTATTAATTGCAAGGCACTGTTTAAAAACCTAGCTGGCTTCATTTTCATGTTGGTTTACAGCACAAAAGGTTTGAGGCAAGAATGTGAAGCTTGATGCATGATGAATTTTGGTGCTTCCGTTTCCAGTTCTGGAGTGCCTTTTGCTTTTTTTGAGTAGATCTAGTTTGTTAGTTAAATGTCGTAGTTACGTTGTGCAGTGTGAAGAGACTTCAGCAAAGCTGTGGCACATGGAGGGTTCAGGATGTGTGGTTTCTGCAGTTGCTCTGATTTGAAATGAAGTTCAATGGCTTTGTGTCTGGCAGCCTAGCAAAGGTTGGGAATGTGTGACATTCTTTGGAGGTGCATGCCTGGGGTGGGAATCTTTTTCCTCTCCTGTCTCAGTTTTCTTTCCCTAAGTGAATCCTCTATTTCCAGTTTTTCCCATGGGCACTGATCCAGTCACACTGTGTATCCTCAGGAAGTGACCACCCACCATGTGCTTCTCAGCACTTGGTCCCAGGGTGCCTTTTCCTTTTCCTCCATGCCCATTCTGCTCCATTCCCTACCTAAACTGTTGGCTGTCCCTAAGCAGCTGCCCACAGGCAGTTTTTCACTGTTTCTCTGAATAGCTTCCCTTATCCAAATGACACGATCTCCTTCTGTAAGAAAATCCCTAACAGCTGGAAAGGGTTGGGAATGTGGGAGAGACAGACTTTGCTTTTGGTTTCATGTCAGACTGGGGGAGATGTTGGAGCAGTTAAAGAATGGGAGCACCTGGGCTGGACTGCTCTTGGTGAGTTGGCTGCTGAGACAGCTAATGCATCAAAAATAGTGGTGGGAGGTGGAGGACCAGCTCCATGTCCTGTTTCACAGGGAAAGCTGCACCAAACATGCCAAGGGGAGGAGCTGGCAGTCATCTTAGAGCTGTCTGAAGTAGGACCAGGAGGGGGCCCTGGAGGAGGGGTGGATGGGGCATACATCAGCCTCTTACCCATTTTCTTAGGCTCGTGACTCTGCTTGGGCCAGTTTTGTACTTCTGAGCCTCCTTAAATGAAGTGAAGTGCAAACGTGACTGAGATAGGATGGTCAACATCAGTTGCTATGAGAGATTTTTCACCTGCTCAGTGAGGACTGAGGGATTTAATAATCTGCAGGGATTTATAGCTGTTTGTCTGACTCGAATATGAGAGCCATTAAAGATGGAACATTTGGTTGCACTTTTGCCTTCTTCCTGTGCTAGCTCCACGTTCCTTCATATTCCTAGTGTCCTTTCCTATTCCTGCTGCAATACACAGTTCACTATGTTTGCATCCTCTTTCTTCCCTGTGTGCTCTGTTGAATCCAGTCCCTGGGATTCTTCTGCCCAGCTGCTGTTTTAGTACATACTTGTTCCCCTGCTTTTTTAGTTGGCTATTTTGATTTATAATGCAGAGCACAGGAAACATCTTTTGGAAGGTAAGCAGTGCACTTTGGCACTGCTGGGAGCTGAAGAAGTGTTTGTGGTTGAACTTGCCCCTTGCAGTGTGAAGTTGTGACCTTCCAGAGAGGCTGTTCTCCTGAGGAGGTGTGCTGACCAGCCTGAACTGCTGTGTTGCGCCCAAGAAATTGTGTATATTAGCTTACCCTTGTAAATATCAGTGCTTGTAAATTCTTTTTGAAGAGATACTTTCAAAGGGTTGGCCAAAGCTGTTACATATATTTATGCATGCCAGCTGTTTTTATCCGAGTGTCAGGTTCCTTCTCCAAAGCTTTGAGGTGCTTGGGTATGAGGGAAAGAGGTCTTGATTTTTGTAACACAAGCAACATGATACATCGTTTTTTTCAAGCTGTCAGAAGCAGTGAGTGAGGATGTTAGAAACCCAATTTGATAATTGCAAAAAAGATAATATCAGGCTTAGGATTTTGTGTTTTTCATTGTTTTGGTTTGGGGATTTTTTTTTGTATTTCTGATGTGGATGCAGTCTTGGCCATCCCTGGTGAAGAAGTAACTAAATGAGTTAAAGCTCTTAATTATTAAGGTGTGACACACTAGTTGTAGACTGACATGCTGTGTAATGAAGGGTTTTGTGATCCCTTTGGGAGGTCTTACTAATTACTCTCTGTGCCTGTGGTGTTAGAGGAGAGATGGGCAGTTCCAGGTGCCAGCAAAGATCGATGTGTGAAGAGAAACTCCTACATGTAACACAGTGAATTTTTGTCTACTCCTCATCCCATGCATCACAAGACTAAAACCAGAATAAAGCCCCGCCATGCTGGTTAAGCATTGCTAAAGCACAAATTAAATCATGCCTACTACAGAAAATTACTTAAAACTTGCATAATGATATGCAAACTCCTGAAACGCCTGTGAAGGAGAATTCCCTCCTCCTCTTTAGCTCTTCATTTTTGCACCTCTTTGGTTTGTGTCACAGTGCTTGCCCTGTACTGTTTTCAGGTTTATGTAATGAAAAGCTTGGTTTTATGGAACTGTCGTGCTGGCTCTGCTGTGTTCTGCCTGATTGGTGGTGTTGTCTTTGCTGTATCAAGACTTCATTGCGTTGGAGTGAAGAGCGCTGCAGCTGATGAGAGCTGAAGTGCCTGGAGCTCAGTGTCTTGTCATTGCTGGTGGCCCCTGTGAGGTGACTAAAGCAATGTGCAAAAACAGGGTGAGCATGTGGGGAATCTCAAGCCACTGAGGAGTAGTAGCTGGTGCACAGTTTGCTGGCTTGCTGTAAGCAGATGTCCCATGACAAATACGCTGAGCCTGGTTTCTAGTGCGTGCCTGTTCAAAGGAGTATTTTTGGAGTAGGTTGTGTGATGTTTGTATTGCAAGTGTGTGAAGCTTAAAGAAACTTGGAAGCCCAAGGACCCAATCTCACAATTTCTGACAACTGTGAGAAGTGTCCCAAGCCTTGCACAGGGTACTCCTTTACTGTAATTCTAATAAACCTATGTCACTTAGCAAGGAGACATATGTAGCTATGTATTTTGAAGATGTTTCCCTAACTTTTAGAGATCTTTAGGATTTAGGAGTAGGAAGAGGGACTACTAGATACTGTCTTTGTGTTTGTTGCAACAGAAATGTTTATTACCTAACCCAGAGCTGCAGCCTAGGACCCCAGTTTCTGTCTGAGTCCTTTCAGCTGGCAGTGCCACGCAGTGTTTGGTGCCAGTGGGAGTTGTTTGCACTGCATTTGAGGGAAGGCATCTCCATCACTGTACTTACTGAGATCATTACAAAGCCTAAGAAGCTATTGTTTGCCACTGCAGATGCTTGTTGCCAATAATAATAATATGGCAGTCAGATGTCAATTCCAGACTCAGTCTGATTCATTCTCTGTCTCTTGTTTTTCTGTGTGATTTTTCCTTTTTTTTCTCTTTCTTTTTTTTTTTTTTTCTTTTTAACTAGTAATGCAAACTCAGTTGCCTAATTAATTGGAGCCTGTTTGACCAAGATGAGAACACATA
Organism: Buphagus erythrorhynchus; assembly: GCA_013400855.1. NCBI lineage: Eukaryota > Metazoa > Chordata > Aves > Passeriformes > Sturnidae > Buphagus > Buphagus erythrorhynchus. Next base: position 5,591 of record VZTT01005461.1, on the reverse strand, counting down.
TGAAAGGTAGATGAAAGTCCTGGAAATACTTGGGGGCAAATCAGTAGGAACAAGATACAGCTTTGAAAAACTTGTTCCTACATGTGTTGTCCTTTGAGAGGATCTTGGCTGTCTTTTGTCTTTGCCCTTTCTTAGTAAGTTTGTGTAAGTGTTGTAGATGATAGATACCTAGTTAATATTAAATGCTCAAAGACTAACAGTAGAGAAATTCTTGTTTTTCCCTAGTTCACAAAATGGGATAAGGGTCTCAGGATGGGCTGGGAATTGCTTGAGATAATTCTGGGTTACGCTGAAATGGAAATTGCCATAGTGAAACTGAAGAGATGAATAATCCCAAGATCTGGTGTGGGAGTAAGCATTTTTGTGAGTACCACTGGTACAAAAAGTAGGAGAAAACTTGTGAAATTTGCTTTTGGTAATGCTTCCCAACTTCATCCCCCTGTGTTGGAACAACATTAGGATAGAACTTCAGACTGAATGACAATAGCTGGCATAGTCACACATGTTCAAAGGTAGCAGCGTGGAGCAAATTTCTGCTCGGCATGTGGAAGTAAGAGGAGAAAGATGAATGCATTGGTTATTTGCCTTGACTGAGCCAGCAAAGTATTGCAGCCAAGAAAAGTGAAAGTTGTCTGTCCCAGGATGCAGCAGCAAAGCTTTTAAATTCTATTTGAAGATCTGTTTAAGGCGTGTTATGTGAGACATTGGTGAGGATCCAGTTGAGGGTGTCCTCCTGGATGGTCCAAACTGCACGTTCAGATTGAAGCTGGTGATCAAGCAGGAGGCAAGAGGATCAAGGCAGTGGAGGGTGTGTCATGAGCAAAGCCTCAAATTTTGTTTGCTGGCTTCTCAAGAAATGCAAATTTTGGAATTTTCCAGGGGGGGCAAAGTTAATTAAATGCTGTACACTGCAGAATGTTTGATTTCACTTTTAAAATGCTGTTACTTCCTGGAATGCTTATGTGACAATATTTGATACAGATCATAGGGATAGCAATTCTTTTCAGTGCTGTTTATCTGTTTCTTTACTGTTTCATTCCAAAATTATAAGATGATCAGTGCCATCAACGAAGACTCTGCTCTGCTGGAAAGGGCAGTGTTGTAGGAAGGATTACATTATTCAGGACCTGTTGAGTGGGGTACAGCATTATGGTGACAATCACCAACTACCAGCAGTGTTTTACTGCATGCCTGGATCAGGAATGAGAGCTTTATTTTGCATCAGTGAGAGTAGTGTGGAGCACAAACTTTGCAGGAACACTGTAAATCTGTTCCTCATTCCATTGTGTGTCTTTGATGGCTTTGGAAGAGAGAAGAACTGTGTTAATCTTGAATGATGCTCAGTTCTGAAGATGGCTGGCTGACCTGTTTTTGCTGGCAGTGTGTTTCCCTGCTGAGTTTCTCTCTGGTTTTATTTAAACATGTGGACTAGACTGATAGTTCAATGAAATGATACTTGATAATGCAGCTGCTGATAACTTTTTGAAGAAGTCCTGCCAAAGAGGGAGCAGGTTTCCAGATACGTTTGCAGTTTTTTTGCTGAGATTTGCATTTTGCAGGGCTCTTTGTCACCCAAAAGATCCATCTGTAAGTCTTGAGCATACCTTGTACAGAGGCATGGCCTGTGCATAGGTGCTCCTCATGATTTGTTTATGTTCTGTGGTCAACTAAAAGCTGGCATGACAATAAAATAAACTAATCTTTCCTTCTAGGCAGTTTGAGTCTGGGCAGCACAAACCCTTCCTGTTGAGAGCTAGAGAGAGCTTGAGTCCCCTTATATGACTGATTAAACTCTGTTGTTCCAAGGCTGTTCCTTCTCCACCAGCCCCCACTTGACAGGGGACAAAGACAGCACTGAGTGAAGCAAAACCCTGTGTACATTCCATAAGCCTCTGTTTCATAGATGCTGTTACAGTAAAGCTTTCTCTTGCCCTCAGATAGAGTGAAATGTATTAATTTACAGAGCAGAGCAGCAATCTTCATTTGGCTCATCCAGAACCTGGAATACCTTCAAGAAAGTACCCGGGGAGGGTGGGTGCAGGTGGGGATGGCAACTACAGAGCTGCAAAATCAGAAGCTCCAGAGAAGGAAACGTGGTGTCTGCTGTGGCTTACTATTGGTAGATGATTTTAGAAGAGAAGCTAGTGGGATGTGATCCCTTATTTTGAATTTTGGAACTTGATTAATCTCCTTGGTGAGCTTGACTCAGGCGTAAAGCATCTCACAGTGCATCCTGTGTGAGCCTGCATGTCTGAAGTGCTGTGAGCACTCACTGGCTGTGTTCCCTCCACAGCTGCCCTGGCTGTGCAGCAGCCCTAAAACCTTGTGTGATTTTAGAGGACACGTTCCATAAGCCTCTGTTTCATAGATGCTGTTACAGTAAAGCTTTCTCTTGCCCTCAGATAGAGTGAAATGTATTAATTTATGGGGCAGAGCAGCAATCTTCATTTGGCTCATCCAGAACCTGGAATACCTTCAAGAAAGTACCTGGAGAGGGTGGGTGCAGGTGGGGATGGCAACTACAGAGCTGCAAAATCAGCAGCTCCAGAGAAGGAAACGTGATGTCTGCTGTGGCTTACTATTGGTAGATGAATTTAGAAGAAAAGCTAGTGGGATGTGATCCTTTATCTTGAGTTTTGGAGCTCGTCTCGGGCGTAAAGCGTCCCTGTGTGAGCAGGGATGCCTGAGGTGCTGTGAGCTCTCACTGGCCGCGTTCCCTCCACAGCTGCCCTGGGCGTGCAGCAGCCCTCGCTGCTGGGAGCCTCCCCGACCATCTACACGCAGCAGACGGCGCTGGCAGCCGCGGGGCTGACCACCCAGACCCCCACCAACTACCAGCTGACGCAGACCGCCGCGCTCCAGCAGCAGGCGGCAGCCGCGGCCGCGGCCCTGCAGCAGGTAAAGCAAACACAGCGGCCGGCGCTCCCCGAACTTCGTAAAGCTAAAGGACCCAGGAGGAAAGGAGAATGGAAAATGGTGAACATTGCAGTGTGAACCTGTCTTATCGATGGGGGGGGGTTGGGGTTCTAGCTAGCACTAGTGGAATTGGTCTGCCAAGGTGGGGATTTTGGCTGTGGAGGAGCTGGTTTTTAGCTGCGGAAAGCGCTTTGGGAGAATGGGCTTTGCTGCTTCTAAACTGAGAATCTCAATTATCTCCCATCACTACATATATCCTTTATGGAATTTTGCATGATTTCATAATGTGCCCTAAATACTGTCTTAAGTGTCAGGCTTAACAAAAATTGCTGACTTTAGCTAGCAAGAGAACATCAGGGCCCGCTCTAAAGGCTCACAATATTTGTTATGAAAATAATATTATTATGTTGATATTATTAGTCATTTTTTAATTAAAATTGTTAAATGTTAATTGTTTTTATCTAGAACTTGCTAAGCAGATAACTTATATTTGGTATTATTGTGGTAATAATTCTCCTGTTTATGATATTTTGCTTTTATCTGTTTCAGCAATATTCACAACCTCAGCAGACTCTCTATAGTGTACAGCAACAGGTTTGTCTGATTCTTACTGTGTACATCACAAATAACTTACAAAACAATGTCGACTGTGTGTCTTGTAGGATTTGTGTCTGAAATCATCCTCAAATGGGAAGTTGTTAAAGAAACTTCAGTAATATTTTGCGTAGCAAAAGAGAGCTTGAAGTTCATAAACTTGGAAAGACATGTGCAGAATGGAAACCTGCCTACCTTCATGCAAAAACAAATTTTAAAAATACATACTATTCCATGTGTCAATGATTCTCTGCTGAACTTTGCTCCAAACAGGGTGGTGTATTTTAACTGCTGGAAAGACATTTTCCCTTTTGGAAAAATGTTCCCTTTTGGATTTTTATTATGATCTTCAAACTTAACAGGATTTTTAAAAAAAGAATAAAAAGTACAAGGGAATTACATGCCTAAGCTGTTCCAGCTGCCAGAATGTTTTTGGTATTGCTATTAACTTTCAGTTCAAAAAAATTTAGCATTTCTCCTTTTTGAATAAACCTGGGTTATGCAATCTTAAAATTAACCTCACAAGCACAGGATGTGCAAACTGCTGAAATGACCAAGCCCTGAAGGACTATTAACTGATTCAGATTAAGCAAAAAACTCTTACTTGTAAAGAGGAGGTAGAATTGTACAATTTCCTTAAGCATATAAAATTAATTTATAACTTTATTTATTTTAAGTTGCAGCAACCTCAGCAGACCCTTTTAACTCAGGTTAGTTTGGTTTTATTGTTTGGTCTTCATCCCCAAACACAGATAATGCAAGAGTGCAAATTTGTGACATCTTGGTATTTTAATCTGTAAAATTAACTAATATGAATGGACATTTCATTGGTACAGGTTTATTTTATCCAGATGTTAAAATATGCATAGCCTTGGTTTCAAAAATTAATACAACCGCTTTTCCTTAATCTTCAAGGGAACATGTGTGTTGATTATATTTTAATTTTTTTTTGTTTGAACTTCAAGTGTCCAGTTGTTTTGCAGTAAATAACAAATGGGGAAAATCTTTCTCTTCTTTGTGAAGGAATTTAACTTCCTGTATTAACAGTATGTCTATAAAGAGGTTTAAAAGGAATCTTGCTGAGCTTGACAGGTTTAAAACATGCAGCTATTTAACACACTGCAAACAGCTCAGTTCCATTTTCACTTGAATTTTTAAACAGGCTTTAAAAAGGTAAAAATGTTTGACTTGATTTCATTATCTTACTGTGTTCTTCTGTAAGAAGGCAAGTACATGAACTGTTGAGTTAGGGAAGGGTTCATGTTGGCCTCAGCCTTTGCAGACTTCTAACCCTGCAGGTGGGATATAAATGCAGAATGACCTCTTAAGCTTTTATTCCTAGCAAAGTTGGGAATTTATCTCCACTTCAGGCCCACTGTATGGGTTACCTGTAGATAATAATGAAGTCTTCATGCTTTTTGTCTGGATAAGGTGCATTTTTGGGGGAAGCTGACTCTTGTAAAAAAGAAGGATAAACAAAGCCAGTCTTCACTCAAAGTAAGAAACATGTCCTCTTCAAAAAAACCCAACAAGCTGACGAAAAATACAAAAAACTTCCACCACCTGAAAATGTCTATTCTAGGTGCTATAGCCTTTTTAGAGTGCTGTCTCCATGGCTAGAGGAGCTGTTCCCTGTCAGCCTGGCAGCTGCTTACAGGATTGAGAGTTGGCTTTGTTTTGCTTGCAGCCGGCCGTCGCTCTCCCGACCAGCCTGAGCCTGTCCACGCCGCAGCCGGCAGCACAGATCACTGTCTCCTACCCGGCCCCCCGCTCCAGCCAGCAGCAAACACAGCCACAAAAGCAGCGTGTCTTCACTGGCGTGGTGACCAAGCTACATGATACCTTTGGCTTTGTGGATGAAGATGTCTTTTTTCAGCTTAGGTAAGGTGGGAACACTCACAGCCTACAGATGTACTCCAGGATACTCTCAATAATCAAAAGTTTATATGACTGCACACTAATTCTGTGGCTCTGCTGATAGGGCCTGCAGTAGTGTGTTGTTTTCATTCAACAGTGACAGTCAGAGAGGTTAATAGATGCTAAGTCTGACATACTCCACATGAATTCTTAGATTTTTTTTT
>VZTT01005379.1:0-24257 GCA_013400855.1 Buphagus erythrorhynchus | reverse complement strand
AGTAATTTCCTTTTTATTTTCTTACTTGGTCTCTGCTGATCAGTGCGGGATGAGATCACCTGAATTTCATTTGGGGGGGAGGCGGTCAAAGGGAAAATTGGCAACATCCACCTAGGGCTTATTTTGGTTTTATTTCCCCCTTCTCCTTTGAACAGGGGTGGGATTTCTGCAGAACAATTAACATTCATTCGCTAAGTGCTTTTGCAAGCATGTTTACAAGAAATGCAAATACTCCAGGGCTGTGATGGGCTTGTTTTTCACCTCAATTTAGCCCCAGATCCTGTGGGTTTGGTGTACACGTTGAAGTCTCATGCTACAGCACTGGGAAGTTTGCATGTCTGGAGCTGAGCGTGTCTGCAAGCTTTGCTGAGGTGGAGGGGCTGAGACGTGACAGAGCTCGAGCTGCCATGGCACAGGTTAAAGTCCAGGCTGCTCAGGCCTCTCCAGGTGTCCTGGAAGGGAATTTCAGAGCCTGGGAACCACCATCCCATAAGGAGAGTCCCTGGTGTTCCCCCTGCCCCAAGATAACCCACGGAGGCTGCCGCCTCCAGGGCTGGGTTTTTTTGGCCTCAGACCGTCTGCTGGCAGAGCAGAGGTGACAGCAGGGCTGCTGATTTATGGGGGGTGGCTGAGTTCCCAACCAGGAGCAGCAGAGAGGTTTTCCATGTGGAAACATCCTCGGGAACGTGGCAGCTCGATCTGCCGGGGATCCCTGCGAGCCTTGGGTTTCTCCAGCCTGGTGAAAGTCTTTTTTTGGGGTTTTTCATGTAAGTTGTAGGCACAGAGAGGCCACAGGGCCTCTCTCCTTCTGTCTGGGATTCCCAAGGAGTTGGCCAATCTGTTCAGGGGTGGAGGGAGGGCAGGAAAATCCCCATATTCTTTCCCTAGGAAAAGAAGCTAAAAGTGGAATTCCTTCTTCCCAACCAATTAATGGACTTCAAAGAACAAACCGACCAAGGGCTGCGGAAAAGATTGGCAAAGGATAATGAGAAGGGATAAATTCAGCAGGATGGGACAAGGCAACCTGGATACCCTCTCCCACATCACGAATGCAGTCCCTGGAGGGCATTCACTGGGAAAGTCTCTGCTTAATTACAGCCTAATTGCTGCTCTGGGAGCAGTTCTCATGCCTTTGGAAGATGGCTTTGGGACTGGCTGCTGGAAAACTGTTCCCAAACATGTTTTTTTAAGGTATCAAGCCCAAAAGAAATATGCCAGGGAGTCGTGGGTGTGGTTGGAGCAGGGATGAGAAGAGTTCATATCTGGTTCCCTCAAGTGGGAAGAATTGACTGCATGAGAACACAGGGATTGGGAGTCTTGGAAATAGTCCTGGGACAGCCACAGCAGCAGCAAACACAGAGATAATTTATCCTTTGTATCCTTCAAACTTCATAAAAAAAGACTTCTGCTGCAGGGGGCAGAGGGGTAATACTGGGGGTGGGTAAAGAATGACTTTTATAATATTAAAACTCAGTTGCCTGGAAATTAAGTACTGGAAGATGATGCAGAAACTTGGATTTAAAGCAGGGTTTTAAACCTGATAGGAATTAAAAACTCATCCAAAGGACCTGGAAGAAGCGATAGCTGATAAGGATTATGGTAGATAACTGCTCCAGGAAATCAGTGGGGTCAGGGGAGGTGCATGAAACCTTCTTTGCCTCTTCTCCACCCCTGGAGGTGTCCAGGGAAGGCCTGGTTGTGGCACTCAGAGCTCCAGGCTGGGTGACAAGGTGGGGATTGGGCACAGGTCAGACTCAATGGCCTTGGGGGTCTCTTCCAACCTAAATGATTCTGGGATTCTGTGACCCCTCCCCAAAGCACCCATGGCCCCAGCCAGGACCAAGGATGCTGCACCTGCCACCTTCAAGGTGCCACCTTGGGCTCCAGACTCAATAAATAAATTAATAAATTTATTAAGCATTAATAAAATCACCCTTGTTCAAGGTTACGGCGTGAGTTGATTGCTCCTGATTAGGGATTTGTATTCAGTTGTGACATCCTGCCATTTTTATTACTTTTATGGCAATAATTGCAAATAATAAAATGACAAACTATTGTAATTAAATTTTAATTAATTACAAATCCATTACTTTTAAGTTTATTCATGGTAAGGACAATGATACCGAAAACAATTAATTAAAGCACTTGATATGTAAATTATGAAGCCTGACATTAATCTCAGGCAGCTCATGTATTCTCCATAGCAGTAGGAAATTTGTTTAAGGAAAGGCAGCTCTGGATGATTTTAACTTCTCACTTGAGGGAGCAGGGAAATACTGGATACTTTCAAGCTGAAATGATTCCCAAAGTCAAGTTCTGCATCCTCCAAAGGAAAATGCTAAGGAAGCAAAAAGAGATCCCTGGCTGGCCTTCCTGCTGTGGGGGATAATCACTGTCACAGCAATCCTGCAGGGAGCTGGGCACGAGGGCAGCTCCTGGCTCTCAGCCCAGGTATTTCACTCCTGGTGGGTAACTCTGTGCAGGCAGTGCTCAGGGAGAGGGTCTTGGAACACCAGGCAAGGAATGTTTCCTGAACTTCGGCTGTAAACACCCACCCACCTCCCCAAATCCATGGAATTCTATCCTTATGCTTCTCTGTCAGGGCAGCAAACTTCTCCACACTGAGATAATCCCATTTGTGATGGTCTGTTTGCCATCAGCTTTTGCTGACTTAATTTAATGCACTGAGCCCTGCTGGACTTTGCTTCCCCTGGATAACCTGAGTGCAGATCCCTGCACATCCCACAGGAAAAATGGTGCATGTCAGGTACAGGATGAGGATTATTCCTGGTCAGAGAGCCTCCTCCTTGGCCCTGGACAAGCAGTAAAAGTGCCTGGTGCAACAAAGGTCATTTTGGAGAGGGTTTGGAGCACCCTGGTCTGGTGGAAGGTGTCCCTGCCCATGGCAAGGGCTGGAATGGGATGAGCTTTAAGGACGTTCCAACCCAAGCCACTCTGGGATTCCGTGATCTCCACAGGGTTCTTACCCCAGGCTGTGGGAATGAGCCATTTCTGTTTGATAACCTGGGGCACTCTGGCCTGGAGGAGGTCAGCACCAAGCTTTTTAACTTGATTTTTCCCTGCAGCACTGTTTTATATCGGGAAGCACGGGGCTATATTTGCCTTTCGCCAAGGCGAGCTGGCATTTTGCTGCAGCACCCTCCGTGCTCCCAGTTGCCTGTGATCCATGTGTAATCCTACCCAGCCTGGGAGCCTTCCTGTCCAAGGGGAAGGCAGGAATGGAGGGGAGACGTGATCAGACAGAAAGGCACCTCCAGCTCGGGCACGGAGAGCCCCGAGCGGGGAGGCGCACCCAAGGTTAATAACATGTTGCTCCACCAGCTTCTATCTAATCTTGGAAAACGTCCTCTGCCGCGGAGAAAAATGGGAAAGTGATTATGTGACTTGAAATAAGGTCTTGCTCCACTGTCTAGACAGCTTTAAAAAACATCAAGCTGGGGTGTTCCTATTTATGAAAAATGCAGCTGCAGCGCTGCCTTCCGCGGGCGAGGGAAGCGAGCGGTGCACTTGAGGTCATTTGGCTGCTGGCTGAGCCTGTCCATGGGAATTTATTCCTCTCCCCTTCTTGCTTTATTTGTTTTATTCCTTCTGCTTCCAACCTGCCATCCCCAGCCCCCTGGGCCGCTGGGCTGTGTCCTTGGGGGTGTTGGCAGCGGGACAGCCCCTTGGACACGGATCCCTGCGAGGCTCCGTGAGCCACGATGGATGCTGGGTGCTAATCCAGGCTTTTTCCTTCCCAGATTATTGCCGTGGGGATGACTGCCCGCAGCAAAACTGCAGACGGCCTCCAGACCCTTAAGAGACTCTCTTATAACCTCCCTTTTAAACTGGAAGAATTTCATTTACCCTAAATGCAACCTCAGCAATTCTCCTCTGCCTTTTTTTTCCCCCACAGTGTGTAGGGTTGGAACTTTTTTCCTGGTGGGATCCAGGCAGGTGGAATCTGATGCAGAATCTGACCGGGGCAGGATTTGCAGCAGGAGCCACAGGGCTCAGCATCCTCTGCTAATGGGACCCAGCACCACATTCCTGCTAAGGCTCAACCTTGGATGGTCTGGGAAAAAAAAAAAGGAAAAGGAACAACCCTGCTGCTCATGGGGCTGTGTCCTACAAAAGGGGGAAATGGGTCAGCGGATCTGCTAATCCCAGCTTGATCTAAAGTCTCCGGGACAGGTGGCAACCTTCATTTAGTGGAACAATGAGATCATTAGGAATTGGTAATGAACTGTGGTGCAGCCGTGAAAGTAGGTCACCCTCAGCCCAGGAACACTCCAGCCTGTCCCCTCAGCCCAGGAACACTCCAGCCTGTCCCCATTCACGTGCAGCAGCAGAGATGGCCGGGGGCAGGGTGGCAGCTCCACCCTGGGATTTGCTAAACCAGAGGATTTTAGGAGCGGACACGAAATGGGTTAGATTATCTCAAGTAATAAAACGCCTTAAAAATGGGCTGGTTCAGGTGTTGAGTCCCACTGGCCACAGGCTGCCCATGGTTTGTGAGGAGGGTGGTGTTGGAAGAACCAGTCCCAGGCTGGGGACAGTGACCACCCAGGAGGAAAAGGGAAGAGATCCTTTCCTAATCCCCACGGGAAGCTTTGCCCACCCCAGAGCATCGCAGGGATCCCTGTTTCTACATCCTGAGGGCCTCCCAGGAGCTCTCTCCTCACTGCAGCACTCTCATCTGGAGGTGGCACTTCCACCCCTGAGCATTCCCTTTCAGATGCTTTCCCTGCTGCCTTCAGGGCTGAGCTTTGGGTGCTTCTGGGCTGGAGCAATCCTGGACACTTGTAGTCCTGCCCAAGGTCCCAAGTCTTGCACATCAAATATGATTCACCTCTATGAATTTTTTTCTTCTCCCATTGACCCCTTGTGGATGAAACCCAAGTGCTGGTGGTAAGACTACAAATTTGAAAAGCTGCTATTCCTCCCTCCACCTTCATTTGCTCCCAAATCTTGACATTCCTACAGATCTCTGTGACTTTCTGAACCAGCCTGCTGCCCTGCAGAAGGAGAGAGGTTTGCTCGGCCAGTGAGACCCCCAAGGGCTGAAGATAGGAAAGGTTAGGAAAATATTTTGCTCAAGATGCAATAAGCAGTAGTTGGGTTTGGAAGGTTGTTTCATTTTACTTTGTTTTTTTTAAAAGGGGTATTCAAGCAAGCATTTTATAAATATTTATACACAAGGAACTGTGCTAAAATAACACTTGAGGGCTGGTTTGAGCTCCTCCAGGAAATTGAGGTGGTGCATGGTCCCCATGTGGATCTTGTGTTGTTAGTGAGGATCCTCCTGCTCTGCATTTCCAGGAACAGGCTCCAGCTGCTGTCCACATTAACTGCAGCTTTTGCACTTTATCCCCATGGATGTGTGATTCCAGGTGGTGCTGGGGGGGTGACCAGTCTCCCCCAGCTCTGCCTGCTGTGTCCTGAGCTGTCTGTCCCATAAATTCAGCAGAAGGCCCCCTTAGTCTTGCCTCTCAACCCCACCAAAGTCTTCTCAAACCCAACCCATCCCACTGATGGTTGTCATTACTCCCCATGAGCACACTGGGGACCAGGAATGCCATCACTGGCCACCAGGCCAAAGGGACAGGTCTCTTTTTGTCCCCCTTCACTGGATAAAGCTCCACAAACCCTCCCTTCCCTCCACAGCTGGGGATGGTTGTCCATGTCCTCTCCTTCTGGGCACAGGTGCTGCAGTCTTTACCAACACTTAAAGACTTCAGGAGGGGAGGGATTCTTCCTCCCCCTTCCTAGTTTTCCTCTTTTTGCTGATATCTTCTGTGCTTCTCTTCATCTGCCCACAGCTCCAGGCTTTTTTCCAGTTGTGCTCCTGTGGCATCTGAGCTGCCTCATGAGGAATTTCTGCCCATGTCCTGCTGGATGGAATCTGCACATCATTTGCTGGAGGAAGGGGAAAGAAACCAGAGAATGCTTCAGGTTTTTTCCCCCCACCCAATTTCCAGCTTTAGAGGATGGGGAGGAACACGAGGACCCTGGTGGAGCTTGGAGAGGAATTGAAACACTGGTGTCACCTTTGGTGCAGCCAGCTGGGTTCTCCCATCTGAAGTGAGCTGGCTCTGGGGGCAAAAAGGACAGGGGCTTGGGGAGACACATGGAAAAACCTGGGAACTCTTAAAGGGGGAGGGATGCAATTCCTCTCATAATAAAGGCTGATTTCTTTGTATGACTCATGAAGGGGGCAGCCTAGATAGGTATCCATGTATGGCTGAGCTGCTGAAAAATGTGTTTTTCACCTTTTGGGGGAGACTGGAGGGAGTCCTGTGTGTGTGTGCCCTTGGCTGTGACCAGGCTCTGGCAATGCCAGTCCCTTGGCACCAGTCCTTCCTCTCAGCTCCCCCAGTTTTGAGGATTAAATAAAGTGGAATATCCATCTTGCTCTGTAATGCAAACATTGGAGCGGGCCAGGCAGCTGATAAAGAATCACTTCTTGGTTTAATGAGGAGGCTTGACATAAACTCAAGAGTGTGCAGGAAAAAGGAAAACATTTCAGAGGGTGCCTGCAATGGAACATTTCTGGCACTTAAGCACCAAGCAGGCATGGTTCACATCAGTAAACATTTTCAGCTTCTTTTCAATAAAAATGTAATAACCAATAAACTTAAACCAAACAACAACAACTTTCTGTAAATGTACAGTGAGCAGTTTGGTCTAGAAAATTTTTCACCCTCTCTAAGAGAAAAGAAACCCCATCCAGGTGAGTTTCGGGGTTTGTTTTTTATTTTCTCCTCGTGGCTCAGCATTAAATGAATGATGAAAAGCAGCAAGAACCCAGGAGTGTTCCACCTGGTCCAGTGACATTGCAGTGATCCTTTGAGGTCCAGCCAAAAAATCAGGTTTGCTGGGCTTGAGCTGGACACTGGCCATGCTTCCAGGCAAAAGCTGAGTTCTTGGATTCTTTCCCACTGTTCTCAGCCAAATGTGTGCCCAGATGGAAGGAGGGTGGTGTTGGACTCCTTAGGGATCTCCTTTTCAAGCTCTGGTGTCTAAATGGAGGATAAATGTAGGTGGAGAGGGACCATGTAGTGACAGAGGAATGGCTTGAGACTGACAGAGGGCAGGGTGAGCTTGGATATGAGGAGAAAATTCCTGACTGTGAGGGTGGAACAAGTTGCCCAGAGAAGCTGTGGCTGCCCCATCCCTAGAAATGCCCAAGGCTGGGTGGGATGGAGCTCTGAGCAACCTGGGCAAGTGGAAGGTGTCCCTGTCCCAGGCAGGTGGGTGGAACTGGGTGATCCTTAAGGTCCCTTTCAACCCAAAGCACTCCAGCATTCCGTGATTTTTATGGGAAGGGGAGGATTAAAGCCCCAGCTGGGACATTGGAGCGCTGTGGTTTCATGGGAGCTCTCCCAGCCCTTGGCCATGAAATCCTCCTCAGAGCCTCCTGAGCACGCCAGGAGCTTGCAGCTGAAAGCAGCAGAGCCGTGCCAGGGTGCTGATCTTGGCCTGAAAACAGTTTGTTTGGAAGGGAAATAAAACCAGAGGATATTTTTATGACCAGGATAAATATCCAGAGTGGATTCTGCTTCCAGAGCACACATCCAGGAGGGCAACTCCAATTATTTATCTCAGGGAATTGGCAGGCTGCTGATATTGGTGCTGAAGTGTTCCCTCTTCATGTGCTCACAGAGACTCTGAGCAATGATTTTGTCCCTTCTTTGGAGCCCTGGCACTGCTGATGCTAACTCAGCCCCTCTAGAAAGGGAAAATCTGGCAGCCTCTCCGGTGGTGTGGTCAGAGTGGGGGTTTCAGGGATGTGTTCCCTTATCTCTGCCTCAAAGTTTAGTCTGTAATTACTTAAACTCCCCTCTGAGCTGAGAGGGTGTTGGGTTGTGCCTGTGTTCCTTGATTTAAATGGGTTTTTTTATAATTCATCATTTAGGTTAATATTAATTATGAGTAAAAACCCTCTCTGGATGGGGAAAACTGTAGGAGGAGTTGGCAGAGGTGCTGTTCACTGGAGAGGTGGATGGGGTGGGATACCTGGGTGGGTGGCCAAGCCTGACTGGAATTTCCTGGGTGTCTTTGCAGGAAAAGGAGAAAGACAAAAAAGCCTTTCCTTGAAATAAGTGATTGAATTGTCTAAATTTAATTTCTAAATGTTCTAAATTTCTAATTTAATTTTCCAAGTTTTCTGGAATACACAGTTCCCTCCTGATATTGGCATCATTTAGCCCTCTGCACCTTTATCTCGATAATGCATCAGTTTGGGAAGGAAAAGGCCATTTGGGAAAAAAAAAAAAACCAGCCCATCCCAATGTCTCCACTCCCTCAGGAATTTCCTTCATAACAAGCAACTGGTTGACAATTTCAACTCAAATGCACAAATAGATTCCATCTCCCAAGCAGAATTTTCCAGCAAATTTTCTGGAAACAGGCTGCCTTATGCCTGATTTTTTTACAAATGCCACAGATTTCAGAACCTAGCTTCTCCAATTCTCAGTTTCCCCAGATATTGAGCAGTAGAACCTGGTTATATTTCCACTCAAATAGCAGTGAAATTCAATATAAATATAAAATGTATAGGACAAAAAGGGACATTTTTGTGGTTTATCACATTTGATGTCTATGGGAATTCTTTCTCCATGGATATTCACGAGGTAAACCTTAAAACACTAGACAAAAAGTGTATTTTTAAATGTTTACATATGGGGACATGTAGTCAAATGCAGCAGAGATGCTTTTTTATTAACCAGATGGTAACTTCTTATTTACATTTCCTCTAGAAAACCATCTGTGCTCGAACAGGGGAGATGCTCCAGTTGGGAGTTTGGCTGCAGGGGGTGGATTTGTTACATCCAATTTTCTCCTCTCATCAGAGCCGAATATGTAACACTTGTTTTATTTAACCTCGCTTTAATTAGAGGGTTACAAAAGTGCAGTTGGCTCTCCCATGCAGTAGCTGGCACTCTGGATTTCCCTGCTTTTAGACAAAAATGAGATTTCTTGCCTTGTCTCCCCTTGATGCTGAATTTGCTTCCTCTGTTTGCAGCCCGTGGCTCCTTCTCCACCACTAAATCCCCTTTTCTCACTGTGAAATCCTGGCCCTGCTGAAGTCAGTGGAAGTCTTGACATCAGCTCCAGCGAGGTCAGGATTTCTCCCTGGGTGTTTATTTTCTTTAAGCACTCCCAGCCTGTTGCTCTGTCCAGCTTTTCCCAGAGCCAAGTTCAACACTTCCCTCCTCACTGTCTCTGTCACTCTTCTATGAACTCCCTCCAAATTAAAATGTTGGGTGCCCAGAACGCTCAGTGCTGTTTCAGGTGTTGTTTAAGCAGTAAGTAACCTCATGGAAATACATTTTTTTTTTCAGCTTCACTGGGTTGTTTGCTTTTCTCTTTCCCCCCCTTGTTTTATTGGCGTATTACACTGCATTTTCATGCCATTAATAAAGATGGACAAAAATACCAGGCCTAGCAGTGACCTCCCAATGGAATCCTCCAGCTCTGCCAACTCTGTTGGTTGCCTTTTTGCTTTTCCTCCCATCCAGTTCTTATCCTTCATGGACCGTTTCCATCCAGGCCAATTTGAATTCATCCTGTGTGATCTGAGGAGACCCCAAAGTGGAGGCTTCATCCTGGTAAGAATCCCATCCATGTGGGAACCAGATGTTGTCATCTGTGAAAATTTTCATAATTCAAAGAGGAATTTAGAGGAAAATTTGTTTCCCTTACATGTCAAAAATGAAATTTGATCGAAAGGGATTAAAAAAAAAATAAATTCACTGATAAAAATTGTCTGAATCGACATTTTTTATGTTAATTTGTGTTACCTAAGCTTGTGCAAAACTTAAATGAAAAAGACAGGCTAGTTGAATAAAATCAAGCCTGTAAACTCTGATAAAATCAAGCTGGTCTGACACAATGCTCTCAAAAATTAAGGTAACTCCACAGAACATAATTTCCCAGTAGAAAACTTCCTGGTGAGACCAGTTGTGACTAAGAGCAGTAGCCTAAATATGTGATTTTTTCCCCCCAACCTCAAAAATGCCTCTCATTTCCTGGAAAAAAAAAAAAACAACACATTTTCAGAGTTGTGTAGCATTTCTCATCTTAAGGGTTTTATTCCTTCCAAATCTGCTGCAGAAAATAAGAGTATAGTCAGGAAGGAGGGGTTACAAACCGGGCTGCAAGTGTCTAACACTCGGCATGGTTGCATCCTTTCCTGGGGCATTCCCCTCTCCTGGACTTTATGGGTGTTTGGGGATAATTTGAGACTTGCTGGAGGAGGGCTGTGCTGGGAATCTCAGCCAGGGTCAAAGCTCCCCGTTTGCTTTGGCACGTGTGGTCTGAGTGTGGTGGGATGAGGCACTGGCCACCACCTCCACTCCGTGTCCTGGCCATTTTCCTTGGGTGCTGGCCAGCAGTTCCTGCTGGACTGGTGCTCCAGGGCTGTGTTTGAGCTCCCCTCTGTCATCCCGAGCATCCAGATGTGACAGATCCACAGCACCACGCTGCAGATGCTGGATATTGGCTGCAGCTGGGGTAAATATTATTTCTACATCCCAACGAGGGTGAAATAACATCTCCAGAGGATTTGGAGGAGAGATGGAGGAGACTCGGTGTCATGGGCTGCCCTTGGGCTCCTTTTCTCTTCTCCTGCTCTTTTCAGGAAAGGAAAAACCCAGCCTGCTAGGAAGGGGATTTCAGCTCTCCCTTGGATCCTGGTCAGGAAAACAGAGCACTTTGTTTGTGATGGCAGCCTCCACCAAAACGGCTCAGGGGCCAAATTAAGGCTGAGGAGGAAATTCATCCTCTCCAAAGATGAAAGGTCTGCTTGATTCCTTCCCTTGCCTCTGCTGGTTCCCATGCATGCCTCCCTCTGCTTGATGGATGAAGAATGAGAATCATGGAATTACAGAATGTACTCAGCTGGAAGGGACCCACAAGGATCATCCAGTCCAACCTCTATCCCTGCACAGACACCCCATCAATCCCACCCTGTGCATCCCTGGGAGCATTGTCCAAACACTCCTGGAGCTCTGGCAGCCTCGGGGCTGTGCCCATTCCCTGGGGAGCCTGGGCAGTGCCCAGCACCCTCTGGGGGAAGAGCCTCTTCCTAAAATCCAACCTAAACCCTCCCTTGACACAGCCACCCCTTAAAGGAAAGGCTGTTGGCTACTTGTGTGCTGAACCTCCTTGCCTCCTAGCCAGCTGTTAATCCCATAGCTCCAAACTGGGATATTTCCCTTCTCTTACTTTTTCCTTGCCTTCCCTCTCAGGGTGTTTCCTGGCCCCCTCCCCACCTCCAAAGCAGAGCCTGAAAACAGCCTGGAAAGTGTGGACTCATTGAATTGGTGAATAGTTTTCCTTGAATTAAAAGTTCTGGGAAGGCTTTTCCATGCCATTTTCCAGGAGTGGCAACTTTGGGCAGGAAGCTTTCATTTGGGGATTTTCACTTCTAGCCAGATTAGGGTTTTGTGATGAGCTGGCAAATCCCAAAATGCTGTGCACTCACACAGGTGGGTGAACAGTGCTCAGTGGGGCCCTCTCCCACCCTCTCTTGTTTGGTGGCCTGATGTTCATATTTTATTTGAAAATATTCCTGTTGGGATAAGTTTTCAATTTTATTTTTTTTTTAGTTGGAATGCACAAGTTTTGAAACAGCTCAAAAAGCAGATACAAAACTGATCTGGAAAACCCCTTGTGGGGCAGATCTGGTTCCCAGCTTGTTTACTACAGTTAATAACATATTCCTAAAAATCACAGGCAATTTGAGATACTGTATTCCAGCATGAACCCGAAATGGAAGTTGCTGGGCACTTCTCTTGGAAATGAGGATCATTTCACTGCTGGAATCATTTCACCACCATCCTTTTCTGCCTGTAAATGTTGTTTTACTCTCTTTGGGGTGCCATTCCCTCTCTGTTTCTACAGGGGCAGGTAGTGCAGCCTGTCATCCTTGAAGTGAACATCCCAAGGGCTTAAAACCCCTTCTCAAAGCCAGCCTCCCTTTCCATCAGGCAGAAATCCCTGCCCTAAAATCCAGCCCCCTCCAAGCTCTGTTTGATCTGGTGCCTGCCAGGCTCTGGTGACTGTGGGTTTTATGTCCCTGGAGGTCTTGGGGGACCAGCAGAGCCCCCCCAGCTCTGAGTTCCTGTGTTTTGCTGCCATCCAGCCCTGACACGTGCAGCTCCTGGGCTTTATTTATGGCCGGGACACGACATCCAAAGTAAATAACGCCTGGGGTCCTCCTCCCCCTTCCCCTGCACGGGGCTCCAGATGGGGAGAAGCTGTATTCCCAGGGGTCCCAGGCTGTGATGGATCACCTGGAGGGGTGCTGGCTGTCAGCCAAGCCCCAACCTGTTTAGTCTGATGGGCAAAGCCAGCTCAGACAATTGGCAGCTCAGCTTTGAACACCGGGGCTGGGGCATCCCCCACCCTCCTCCACAAATAAATCACAGCTCAAAGCAGCTGGGGCTGTGGCAGAGGGGAGGTTTGACCATGGGATAGTGTGTTTCCAACTCTCACAAAACTCAGGAGAGGGGCAGAGAAGCTGTCAGAAGTGGGTCTCAGCTGGGCTGGGCGTAGGGCTGGGCTAACCCAGCACCTGTGGGTGGAGGGAAGGTGAGAATAGGAAAAATGATGGGATCCCAACTCCACTTTGCTGTTCTTGAAGTGGCAAATCCATCCCAAAGGGCCACTTTATGGATTTCATTTATGGCTGTTGCTGCCCTACATCATCTCTGAGAAGAGAAGTGCCACTTTGGGTTTGTATATCTTTCACTGACATGTATATTTAGCACTCATTAACCACTTACCTTGGGCTAATAACTCAACTTTTGTTCCAAATTCCCTCTTTTCCTTGAGTTCTTGGAGCCAGAGACCACTCCTGACAGACTCATTTCAGCTTTGTCTGCCATAGTGTTTTAGCTGATTTGAGCAATATTTGTCATGTTATTTTTTTAAATGATTAGTCAGAGTGAAACCATCTCACTGCTTTAAATCTGCAAATGATTCTTCCCCATTTCAGCTAAAAGCAAATTCAGAACATTTGTTGGTTTTTACAAGGAAAAAAAATTAATTAATTCACTTCATCTTGGTGCTTTAGCCAAGCTGGTTGCAATTAACTTTGTTGTTCCTGTCCAATTTTTTTTCTGCTCTTGTTTCTGGGTGCTTTCATTGTTTTGTTCCATCTTCAATGGGCCTGATGGTTTGTTTTCCATCTATTTAACCTTTGTCAGCACATAAACTCCCAGGACTGACAGAACCTGGAGTGTGTAGTCCTCACACAGTGTCTTTTTGGTCGATGTTTTAACTCAAATGCCTTTTTTTGGTTGGTGTTTTAACCCAAATGCACTTAAGCCCATGCTTATACCTGACTTCAGCATGATCTAAGTCTGTGTCAAATAAATTTAGGCAGGACTGGGGCTGTTTCCTACGAAAGCACCTGAGGCAGGAGGGGTTGTGAGCCTGGCATAGTTGTGGTGGGAAATACCCAGCTCTGCTTCTCTCTGATTTCCTGTCCACATAAAACTGAAATTGCTGCAATGAGTCAAATCAAATATAGACTGAACCACTGGGGTTTTCCCCCTTAAATGAAAGTTGAACTCTCAGAGGATCAGGTTGGCAGCCAAACCCAAACCAGAATCAAATTTGAGGCACAGTACTAAAAAAAAAAAAATTTAGAAAGAGAGTTCAAATTGCTTTGCAGTGCCCAGATCTGGGGCAGTCCCTCCTTGGATGAGCTCGACACATGTGGGGTTCCCAGAAGGGGAGTTTGGCATCTCCCCTCCTTGGCTGCTGGGCTCTCAAAGTTCCCTCATCTCACCTTGGGGAATGTTTTGATTTCAGCAGAGCAGCAAGTGTTCTCCAAGAAGTGCTTTGCTGCTGGGTTTAGTGGCTGTAGGGTTTTTTTAATCCTTGTTATTTCCGCTGCGGGATGAGGGATGTTGCACATGCACAAGGAATCCTCCATGGGCTGCAGGAAAGCAATAAACAGCCCAGGCTGAGGAGGAAGTGGATGGAAACCCAACCCAGGAAAATGAGAAGTGAAGGATTCAGCCTTGGCTTGACTCTGTGCCCAGGGATGCTGAGAGCTGTGCTGTCACTGACTCCTTCTCCAGGCTTTGGAGAAACCTGGTCCTAGAGCAATGCTGGGTTTATTCAAGCCCATTCCCATTTTTTCCCCCCATTAACTCTGTTTTTTTCCCCAGGTAATTTGCACTCATATGTCACAAAACTCCTATTATAAATAGCTATGCCAGTGCCTTCAACCAAGGGCTTCTCTTTCAATCCAAAATCTTTGTATTCGTTTCCCAGGAGCTCTATAGCGGGCAAGGACATCCAAAAGGCAAGTTCAGATTCAATAAAAATAAGGGAAATACTGGTTTTTAAAATTTTTTTCCTTGTCTATTCAGAAAAACCCATTTTTCTCCCTCTGGTTTTGGTTACTTCCTTGGGCAGAGCTGCCACAGGGGCGGAGAAAAGCTGGAAGCAGAAGTCCCCAAGATCTGGGAGTGGAGAAATCACTGGTTGTGCTGGGTTGCTCTGCTCCAGATCCTGCTGCAAAGCTCCCCCCCAGGCTGCAGGAACATCACTGCCACCAGGATCCATCTGTGGAGCCTGTCTTTAAGCCTTGTTGTGCTAATTTGTGGTTTTCAGGAAAAAGTGTTGGAAAAGAGAGAAATGTCAGGAACCCGAGCCAGACTTGCTGGTTTTGGCTGGTTGTCTCTTTTCTATATTCCAACTGCTGTTGGATTTTTGGTATTTTTACTTTAAATCAAGGAAATAGGAGAAAAATGTATTATATTAGGAGGATTTCCCTTCACTTCTCTAACTCAATAGAAGTCAGCTTTGCATAACTCTGAATCCCCCTGCTCCTTGTTTTGCTGATTCTAAAACTTATTTCCTAGTGATAATCCTAAAAATGGAACCTGAGTCTAAGATACCTCCACATTCAAGTCAAATTGAGAATTGAGCCTAAGAGTAGTTCTGCATTTTGCAGCTTTCCAGTACCTAAAAGGGCTCCAGAGTGATGGAGAGGGATTTTGGACGAGGGCATGGAAGGGCAGAGCGAGGGGGAATGGTTTCCCACTGCCAGAGGGGAAATTGGGAAGGAATTCCTCCCTGGGAGGGTGGGCAGGCCCTGGCACAGGGTGCCCAGAGAAGCTGTGGCTGCCCCTGGATCCCTGGAAGTGTCCAAGGCCAGGCTGGACATTGGGGCTTAGACGAACCTGGGACAGTGGAAGGTGACCTTTAGGGTCCCTTACAGCCCAAACCATCCTGTAATTCTCTAATTATTCATGATTTTTGGTGCTGATACTGCCCCCATTAAGCAGAATTAAAACATTTCCCATAAGCTTTGAGGTGTTTATGAGAGCAGGGGAGCTCGTGGTGCTCAACCCATCTTATTTTTGGGTACAAATCACTGATTTTGGTGCAGACTCAGATGCAAAGTTTCCCTTGCCTGGAGCAAGGGCTGAGGGAAGGATGTCCCAAGGGTTTGGGCACCTTGGCCAAGCCGTGGTGGCAGCTCAGACACAAAAGTGCTGCACAAACCCAGCAGCTGAGCTTGGTGCCTGCTAGGCTCGAGGTCAAAGCCACATCTGCTCATGGAGAGCAGATTTAAGGAGCAGAGGAAGAATGCAGGGAAATGGCAGGAATATCAAATCTGTTTGCACAGGGAAGGGTCATTTTCCACACTGCCTGCTTGTAATTGTCCTCTGCTCAGCGTGGAGTCCTCTTCCAACCTTGCATTGAGGGAGCTTGGCTGGGCTGCCAAGAAAAACAGAGGGAATCACTCTTTCATGAGCCATCCCTTCCCCCCTTTCATGTTGTCAGGAATTTCCCCGTGTGTCTCTCCCTCACAAATTCCTTTTAATTACGTTGCATCCCAGCGAAAGGAATCCATCCCAGTTTGGCTTCTCCAGCCCTGGGAAATGGAGCGCTCGCTCTGCTCCCCCTCTCCTGTGTCCTTTTTTAGGGTTTCCAAGACATCAGTCCAATGGCCTGAAGAAGAAAAATCATCTCAGGTGAGGGCCAGTTATCACCACTGCCTGTTCTGGCCGGGAGGAAATGTTCACCTGGAATTCCAGGGAGTTGTGGGGTTTGGATGAGGAAAGAGCAGCACGTCTGCTGAGCACACGAGGAAAAGGTGGGGGATGTGTTGCTGATCCTCTTCATGGCTGTAGCCATGAGAGATAAGGGGTCACCACACCAGGGATTTGGAATTATAATCCTTGGAATTACAACATTGTGATCCTGCTGCCTCTGGGATTGCAGTAGACACAAATCTGAGGAAAACAAAAAGTGCTCAAATGCTCGAAAAGGGATCATTAGTGTTTTCTGTTTTCCAAGGGAATGATTATTGTCTTCCAAGAGCATGATTATTGCTTTTTTTTTTTTTTTTCCCCTGTAGTAAACTCCCCTTTGTCCAAATGAAAACTTTCTAGAAGGAAAAAAAAAAAAGAACATGAAAAAATTTGCTCGCAAAGATTCTGGTTGAGCCTTTCGTTTGTTTGTTTCCAAATGTCATTTTAATGAAGTCGAGGAGCTGTATCAGATTTTGTCAAACCAGAATGAAAACAAGATGTATCCATTAAAAACAGGGCTGGAAACCAGGGAGATTAGACAATTCCCCTGCCCTAAAACAGGATTGAGTATTTTCAGGATACAGATAAAATGCCAAGAACTGTTGATGTTACTTTGGCTTTGCTTTCATCCCCTTCCTCAAAATGCAACCTCCCTTTTCCCATGGCTTTGCTACCACACCTTGAATGCTCTCTTTTCCCTCTGGATTGAGGCTGACCTAAAAAAAATTTGCCCAATTAGAAATCTTCTTTAGAGTATCCCATCCCAGAGCAGCCCCTTGCATGGGATGCATGGGTGGTGTTCCCCTGTTCCCTGCCTCGCTCTGGTCCTTATCCCCCATAAAATCCTGCCATGGCCTTTCCATGGCATCTTTGTCACCTCTTTTCTATCCAGGGTTTTACCAATTTTCCTAGGAATTCATTCAACACCACTGCTGGAGAAACTACTTTTTATCTACAAGATCCTTAAACCAAATGCATGCTGCTGCTACTACTGGATCCATTTAATGAATCCAAACTTTTTGGGGGAATGTATCAATTTCACCTGAAGTTTCAACAGGAAATTATGGAAACATTCCCATCCCATAGAGCCCAATTTTTCCCTGCTTTTTTTCTGTTTTTTTCTACCGTAACTGTAACACACAGAGCAGTTGATGTTCATATTTCTATCTTGACTTACTTTAGCGCAAAAGTCAAACCAACCCAAATATTTCAGCTTCATTGGTAATTTGCTTCCATTTGTATTTGGAAAAAAATAGAAAATCACACATTCATACGCTCCCTTCCCTCCAGACAAATGCTTTGGAGAATGCTTTTCCCTGACTTTTGTGCTCAAAAGTGTCAAGGAAATCTGAGTCACTTGTCTGCTTTGAATTGTAAAAAATAAATGGGTTTCTCAAGCCCTTGGGCTGTGTTGGAATCTCAGCCAGAGGCCTCTATTAATAACCCAGCAGTTCTTGTATCACACTTTCTTATCCTCATCTCACAGATGGGAATGTGGCTCTCCAAGGTCACCCAACTTTGGAGTCACAGCTGGAGCCCAGGCCTCTCCTGCTACCCACTGACCTACCTGAACCAGAGAAAATGCAGCACCCTCTTACACAACAGCTCTTCCAGTAGTGCACACCAGAAAACTAGGGATGTCTTCATGGAAATATCCATGAGAAATGCTCATTTTCCTGGTCAGAAATGTCTGCCTTGGGGAAATTCTGCTTTTTCTGCAGAGAAGATTCAGAATGCCAGGAAGAGGGGAGTTGCCTTTTGCCTTCCCTTCCAGTTCTCCTGCTCCCATACATTTCCCATTTGGAGAGGATATCTGTGCAAGCAGAGCCAACCATGCAGCTGCAGTGGTTTGATTCCTGAAAATACAGGAGCTGAGATTAATCCTCCCACCAGCCTCTTGATGGCCATGGAAAGACTTTGTTCATTCCAAGAACACCAAAAAGCACCAAAAAGACACGAGTCCAAAGGAGGCCACGGAGATGCTCCAAGGGCTGGAGCTCCTCTGCTCTGGAGCCAGGCTGGGAGAGCTGGGGGTGTTTACCTGGAGAACAGAAGGCTCCAGGGAGAGCTCAGAGCTCTTTCCAGAGGGTAAAGGGGCTCCAGGAGAGCTGGAGAGGGATTTAGAAACAAGAGTATGCAGTGTTCTGTCTCCTGCATTTTGGATATAAACTGGGAGGGAGAGCGTTTTTCCTGTGTTTTAGAGAGTTAGACCTGAGTGTGATAGGGAAACCAGCAGGGATTAGAATATCCTGAATTGAAATATTCCCTTCTTTTGATGCTGGGCACCCAGGGGTGCTTCCTGGGCTATGAAACAGGTTTTCCTCCCCAAAAGTAGACATCTCTTCTCTGTCCTGCTGTAGCCAACACAGACCACTCCTATGAGTGGAGTCCCAGAGGGGGTTGCTCATTCCAGGATGGAAATAGAGATTTATTTTCAGCTCCTACAAACTGAGATCATCTACATGAAAATAGGGGTTGGTTAACCAGGATAAAATTGTCCTTGTGGGAAGTTACACCAGTACATGCAGATGAGCAGGAATTCATGTCCTACATTCACGGATCTCATCCATGTAGACAGAGATGGGAGTGAGGTGGAACTTGAAGGACACCTTCTGCTATCCCAGTTTGCTCCAAGCCCTATCCAACCTGGCCTTGAACTCTTCCAGGGATGGGGCATCCACAGCTTCTTTATATCCTTCCATATCATTTCAGAATTGGATGCCTAAGGTTCTTGTAGCAGACAAGGGCATCCAAATTGGACTAAATATCCCCTGTTCCTCAAATTCCTGGGATATGCTATGTTTCTCCTGATCCACAAGGACCTCAGGTAAACAAGGCTGAGGAATTTATCACAGAAAATGAAAATAGCTTGTGAATGGCATCACAGCAACGTTTTTACAGAACCTGGTGAATGCTGAATGGATCTCAGCTCCACTTCCCAAACTGCAGGGTTTTCATCCCAAAGAAACTGAAGTGAAATTATTGTTTGGCTTTTGAGATGCTTTTTGTTGTTTGGTCCCAAGGGAAAATGGAGTCTCCAAAATGGTTGCCTGCAGAGAACTCAGAGTTTTCAGAGATTGCATATACCTTGCCAAAGGAGATATTTTTGGGGAGGACCCCCATCCAGTTCTGAAGATCATTTATTTAGGGATGAGCCTATATAGAGACGTTAGGGATGCAGCTCAGCTAAGTTAACTGCAGAACTTGATCTCTTGAATATTTATCTTTAGTAGAAACAGAGCCATGAACAGACTCAGCGGTTATTTATGTTTTGGACAACTCCCTGCTCTTGTTTTGTGGACACCATTGTTGCTTCTGCATGCCCAGGGAATGATTTCTTTAGAAGTCTCTCCTTCTGATGATACCATGAAATAATAAATGGAGGTGGCAGAATCACACAGAATCACAGAATCTTTTAATTTGGGAAAGGTCTCCAAGGCCATTGAGTCCAGGTTGTGACTGATCCCCACCTTGTCACCCAGCCTGGAGCACCGAATGCCACATCTAGACCTTCCTTGGACACCTCCAGGGATGGGGACTCCACCACTGCCTGGGCATGGTCCTGTAGCCATGCTGTTGCTGATACAAGCCAGGTGCCATCAGCCTTCTTGGCCACCTGGGCTCACCTGGCTCATGTTCATCCAGCAGGAGCCTCACCCATGCCTTACAAGCCCTCTCCTCACTGTTGGGGCACAGGGTGGGGGGCACCCACCAGTGTGGTCCAGGCTGTTCTCCTGCCCCCGCCTCTTCCTCTCCCCACATTCTCCTGCCATGATATTCCTGCAGTTATTTCCACTCCTGTAAATCACCCCAGCCCTCTGAGGCGATGCAAATTTACAGTGTGGAGCAACAGTTAAAAAAAAAAAAAAATCCTGCTTGAAATGATGGGAGATCTACATTCCATGGGCTCTCCATAAATCACAGCCAGCTCTGTGTGCCAGCCTGATGGGCTGTTCCCACCCACTGGCAGAGCTGGTGGATATTGGTGCTGACAGCCCCAAAGAAGGGAGTGCTGAAAAATAACCTGCATCACTCCAAGTGGGTGAAAAAATATCTGTTTTAGGTGTCTAAGCGTTGAGTACCTGATTTTCTACGTAGTGGCACCATAGTTTCTAGTGAAGAAAATTTATGTTCTCCTAGCACCTGAAAACCTGACTTTTCCAGGAGGAAATATACCCAAAATGTGATGGCTGCCCAAAATGTGAACTTCTGGACTTCAGGTAGGAGAAAAGCAAGAACACAATTTCCAAATGCCCAATAGCTGTCTCCAACAAAGGAAATCCAACGTGCAGGTTCACACGTTGAAATTTGGGAACATCTTCAGCCCTTTCTGTGAAAATGTTCTGCAATAAATCTGAGCTGGGTGCCAGGGAAGGAAAGCCAACACCTCATCAATCACCAATTTAAACAGCCAATTAGTGAAATGCCCACCTTGGCACGCAGTCATTTCCCCCCTTCCTGGCTTCCAAGGCTGTTCCTGTGTAAATCCACGGAGCAAACATCTCACAATGGCCACCCACTTGTTCACTGCGTGGTGTCCCTGTGTCTGGACATCCATCCACGTGCCTCCATCTCCCCATCAGGTCCAAAAAATTATGGCAGTTCACCTCCTGGATCTACTCAGTGTAGTCCAATGTTTTTCTTGGAAGAGGGAAACACATCTGTGACACCTGCAGGCAGCACACACCAGTGGATTAAAGACAGTGATCAGTCAAGGGGAAATGGTTTCAAACTGCACCAAGGAGGTTCAGGTTGGATATCAGGAAAAATTCCTTCACTGGAAGAGTGGCTGAGCATTGGAACCGCCCAGGGAAGTGGAGAAGTCACCATTCCTGGAAGTGTCCAAGGAACTGAGTAGACATGGCGCTTAGTGGGATGGCTCAGTGGGAATGGTGGTGGTCAGCCAAAGGCTGGACTTGCTATCTTGAAGGTCTTTTCCGACCTTTATGATTCACTGGGGCATGTTGTAGGTGGAAACCTCTGGCACAGGGGGGCTCCCAAGGCTTCCCCAAAACAGAACAATGGCCACAGCCCTTGTTCCATGATAAAAAGTACCCTGACAGCTCCAGGATATCCAGGGAAATGCCTGGAGCCAAGGTGGGAGGACCTGGCTTAACCCAAATCATGTACACCCCACCTCTCTGCTTAGCCAGGGCGTGGCATCCCCAAAATTGGAGCTGGCTGACATCAGGGTGGCCATGGTGGGCTCATGTCCCCTTCCTCGTGCCGCTGATGAGACAGCCCCGGCTAAAATCTCCCTGCTTTAATGCCTCAGGGCTTTTTCGTTTTTGACACTGCATGTGGAAGGCAGCTGTCAATTAGCAGCTGAAAAAACAGCCCGCGGTGCTAATGAGAGCAAGTCTAACAGAGACCTTTTCCAAATCGCTTCCATCCATTTTTCAGGGCTTTTAATTGCTGTCATATTACGAGGAGGATGGCAGATGGAAAACACAGGGGGAAAAGCCCCATTCAGAGGTAGATTCCTTTCTGCCAGGGCTGACTCAGTTGCAGCCTTCTTCCCAGCATTTTATTTACAGGAGTTTCTCAAGTTGTTTCTGAAGTTACTGGCCCTGGCCAGTTCCTGTAACCACTTTTCCCCCAGGACTGGGATGTTCTGCCAGCTGCCACAGCTGGATTGAGGGCTGGGGACAGATGTTGTCTCCCATCCATCCTCAGTGCTAGATTCTGACTTTTTAAAATATAAAATATAATATAGTCAATAATATAGGAATATAGTCCAAAAAGAGATACTATATACTGAAACAGCAGTGGAAAAATGCTTAATATTTCTAAATTCTTACCAAAGAAAAGGCTTCCTAATTATTGTGTTGGTACAGGCAGTGCTGGAGCCTCATCACATGAGGCAGCAAGAAGTGAGAGGAAAACAAGGGAATGAACGAACAGGTTGGACATTGGGCTTGGAGCAATCTGGGAGAGGGGAAAGTGTCCCTGCCCGTGGCAGGGGGTGGGAATGAGATGGTCTTTAAGCTCCTTTCAAACACAAACCACTCTGGGTTTTTGTGAAATCCAATAAAATCTCGAAGAGAGGGTTAAGGGTGAGCCAGTCCCGCATTCCCCAAAGCACATTACCAATGACCTGGAAGGGCTGGGATGGCAGCCCTGGCACCGGGAGCTTCCTGCTGCCTGCGGCTGATAAGGAAACCCCAAGCAAAGGAACCGATGTCCTTGCCAGCGTCAGGAGTGCGGTGACCCTGCGAGGTCTCAGCTGTGAGCTCCGGGCGATGCTGCAGCCACCCCAGGGCTGTCCCGGGCTGGGGCGTGTTTTGCTCCCTGGAAATCGTGGAAGGGAGGGGATGCTGCTTCCCGCTGCGCTGGGATCAAGTCACACCAATTAAATCCCGACGCGTGTTTTAACCCGCGGGCTGGTGCCAGGGGCTGAAATCCCGCCCGGGAGGATGCGGTGGGATGCGGGTGATGAGTGTGGGTGATGCAGCATCCCTCGGGGCAATGGCACAGCGCATCTTTCTGAGCCTCACTAACCAAAGAAAACCCTGCGTTTCCTCCTGGATTTGCTGGGATTCTTGGCCCATCCTGAGTCCCACCAGCAGGGCTTAAAGAGGGGCTAATGTACCAATTGTGCAATGTACCGGTTGTGCCTTCCTTAACCTTGGGACAGTAGCAGCTCAGCAAAATAAATCTTCCCCAGCTGCACCGGTCTGGAAACAATCCCTCTCAGCTGCTTCCTGGGCCTGCCTCGGGAATCTGGGACAAACTGGGGATGGCTCTGGCCCAGGGAACATGCTGTTCAGGGAATGTCGGCTCCTGCCTCCCAGGGCCTGGGGGTGAGCCACAGGGACAGCGTGGGTCAGGCTTTGTCCCAGCACCCCTGCCCTGGAGCCAGCCCGGAGAGGATCAGGCTGGGAACCCTGGACATCTGGCCTGAGGATGGAGCTGTGCCTGGCTGCAGGGGGATTGCTGCAGGACAACAAGCTCAACAGTGAAGGGAGAATGCGGGAGAAAACCAGAGGAGCTCCCCATCCATGAACCGGATGTCTCCTGGCACCACCACAATACCTTCACCTCCATTTCTGGAGACACTTCCAGTGCTTGGACACTGATGACTTTTAGTGCAGGTGAAAAACATCTTGCCTGAAGCTTTTGCTTTCACATAAAGCTGCAGCAAGCTGGTGGCTGGATGCTCCACCTGGTAACATGAAACACTTTTTTCCCTCTCAGATTTGCAGATTTCCAAGTGCTCAGCCACCACACGTGAGGCCTTTACTGCATCCATCCCTCTATATATCCATCCATCCATCCCTCTATATATCCATCCCTTCCTCCCTCCTGTTTTCTCCAGACCATGTTTACCCAGACCATCTGTGAGGTCATGAACCACAAGCCCATGTGCTGGGGGGACAGAGTGGTCCAAGCTTGGAGCCAGCCATCTGTTTCATGGAATGCTACGTGTGCTCCCTGTTTGGAAAAGGGAGCGAGGCAAAACAACCCCTTGTGAGGCAATGGCTTGCAAAGTGCTGTGGAGTCAGATCCTTCTCTTGTGCCTGTCTGGTTGGGGCTGGAAGTCAGCTCTGAATGGGAAAGGAGAGCTGGGCAGGCAAAAAAGAGGCTCTGTTTGCCTTTCCAGTACAGGATGAGCAGGGAAACAACAGGAGAGAACTCCAGGCTTTATTTATGCTCATTAAGTGCCAAGGAGAAGCAGGGAAAAGAAACACAGGGATGGGGTTGGTTCAGGTAGGCAGTGACAGGGAGGGGAGACTCAGAGGAGCCTTAGGAGGCAGCTTGGGGTGGAGAAAGGTTTTTGGGTTTTATTTGCTTATGGTTACAGAGACTTTTTACAACTGTTTCAGCAGTTTGCTTTGTCAAAGGTCAGAGTTTAAGGTAGACTTGGGGTACCAATGAGGTAGAGAAGGGGGAGCATTGTCCCTTAGTGCCAATATGGAGCAGGACAGATCTGGGGACAGCAGGACCACTCCCTGGTGCAAAGAGGAGGCCGGGGACATGTCATGCCAAAGGGCATTCTTCACCAGGACTCAAGCACTATGTGGATACACCCCAGTTTGCATGGAGATCCAAGACTATAGCAGGAGGATTTGGGTCTGTCCCTCCATCTTCCAAAGGAGCTGGTGTGCCAGCCCTGTTAAGGACTCACCACTGGACTATATTTCCTCCCTCTCCCCTGATGGAGAAGGTGTTGGGTTTAGGGGTGAGGTG
>VZTT01005375.1:1234-17250 GCA_013400855.1 Buphagus erythrorhynchus | reverse complement strand
GAAAAATGTTGGGTTTTCTGCTTGTTTTTTCTTCCCATTTGGCTTCTCTATTTCCTGTGTTTTATTATGCCACTCTTGGAATTCTGGAGGGTCTACTTCAGGGTTTCAGTAAACAGTAAGTTTGATGAAGTGTGAGTGAGAGGCAGGAAGCCTGAAGAATGACCCTAGGTGGGCTTTATTCTGAAAATGGAAGTTTGTACCTGTGTGTCTTACATATTTGGGACTTACCCTGATTTGTAAAACCAAGAGGTCAAGGATTGAAATTTAGTGAGTATATTTGCATGCACAAAATTAAATGAGAACTCTTAAGCGCATTGCTGAGAAAATTCAGTGTTTCATTTGTGCATGTCTTAATTTTGTGACCGTACAGGTTGACTGATTTATGTGAAGGTGGGGAGAAGCACACCTGTCTGTGCTGTTAGCTGGATTTCTGGTTGACCTGTGTGTCTATTGTAATTTGTTTCAAGAAACACATATTCTTAAAATTCATGTTTTGACATGCTTGAGATACAGCCTGTACACAGTAGGTGTTATCAACAGTTGCTGAACTGGACAGCAGCTGGGAGAGAGAGGGCAAGGGGATCTCGAGCCAGCCTGATCTCAGGCTTGTGTTTCCTCTGGGAAAATATTTCTCTTTGCCTTGTTAACTGCCAGTTAAGAGAAGGGGTTAAGACAGATGAGCTGAACCACGTTTTTTTTCCACTAGATTTTGAAATCCTGTTGTCATGGATGAGCACTGTGAAATTATTTTAGTGTCTACACACAGTCTGTCAAGTTTCTGACCCAGCAGCCTTTTAGAAGAGGAAAGAAAAAGAAAAATGGGAAAAAAGCCCCAACCTTTCTCAGGTTACTCAGTTACTACAGTTCTCCAGTCTACAAAAGTCTGATCAAAACTTTTTTTAGCTAAACAAATGTACTTGAGACTATGTAGATATTGTAGGGGGGGAGAAGGGGTGGGACCAAAATGCCACCTCCATCTGTAAGCAACCTTGCATTCATGTTTTGTTTGGTGTGTGGGTTTTACGTGCTTATATAATGAAGGAGCCAAATTGTTCTTTTGGGGCTTTAAAGAGCCCCACACGACAAAGGGTTTGTCTGTTTTCTGGGCTGCTGTGTCCCACTATTCCCCCGCCGCATTTGTAACTGCTCAAGTATGTGTGGTTTGGAATGGGAGCACAGCAACGTTCCAGCCCGAGCTGCTGGCTCTGCTTGGAGAGTGCTGGGCCCTGTAGGCTCCTCCAGGCTCAGCACACAAGAGCAGCCTTCCCTGATGGATGTGACTGGAAATGCATGGCAGGAGCTGATCTCCAGTGGAGTTTTGAACACCTGAAGACTCAGTTCATGAGCGTGACAAGAGCTGTTTGACCTTAGACTGTGCATGTTCCTGGTCCTGCTGCAAAGCTGACTCAGCCAGTTAATTGCAGTTGCATTTAAATAGCAGGATACCTAACTGTAAATTATAGGCCCATTGCAATTCTCTAATTACATGGTTGAATTTTAAAAAAAGCTCCGAATTTCAGCTGCTTGACTTTAACCATTGGATCAGGTTTGAGTGGGGATGAAGAATTTTAATTGAGGTTGTTTGCTTTCCTGAAAGACATAGTCTAATTCCAGCAAAGTTCTTGAATGGAATGGAACAGTCTGCAGCATGTGTTCCTGTCATCAGGCTACATGGACATGAGTCTTTTTTGTCTTCAAGTGTGTTGATTTGTGTTGGAAGTCCTGCAGCTGGCACATGCCATGTATTGGGAGCATGGAGCCAGACCAGCACAGATGATGGCATTAGACCTTAAGGGGGTAGTTTCAAAGGTGGTTGGTTTAAAGAACAAGAAAATATTTTTTAAATTTGACTTTAGGCTGGACTTTTTCAAGACTAATCTTATAAACTTACTACCTAATCATAAAGATGCCCTACTACTTCTAAATTTAATGCAGAAGAGAGCATAAAGCAGTTGGTGAAAGTGCAGCATACATCTAATTTATAAACAGTTAATGCCTGTGATTCGATACCTTTATTGAGAGGGTTTTATGTGTTCCAAGTAATCCAGTGTCACATACAACAGTTCTGATTATTTCCATATTTTTCATACACTGCCAAAAGTTTTAAAGCCCAGTTCAAAACAGGAAAGCTGTTATGTCTCTGAATATGCTTGGAGAGCTCTCGCCTAGAAACGAGTTTTACGTCCTGGTGAAGCACAAGTAAAGAACATTTATATTTAGATGTGTGTCTAACCTAACAAGTAGTGCAGGAAACTGCTTTTATGGCTTTCTCTCAGGCTTCTGCCTGGTCAGTGCAAGTTTAAGATTATTCTTGGACTATTGCTGCAAGGGTTTGTGTTCTTTTCTGAGTCACAATGTGAAAATTAGAAGTAAGTATCTCTATGACCTCCCCAATTCTGAGTTCTGTCCATGAACTAGACTAGTTTGAGATTGGAAAGCCATTAATGATCACAGAAAATTGTTATGTAAATATTTGATTATTTTAAATGCACTTCATGTGGAAAGCAGCAACCTGTGCTAGATGTTTCTTTGCTCATCACTTGGAGTTGTGCAGTGAGGGTGCAGAGTTTGACACAATGTCAAAAGCAGATGATTATAATTTAATTTTTTTTGCCTTTTTGCATCCATCTCTCTGTTAGCTGAGATTTGCATTGTGAGGTCGAAAGCAGTGTGGTTGACACCAAGCAGAAGTAGGAAATAGGTACCTAATTGTATGGAGACCAACTCAGCCAACACATTTCCATGAAGTTCTCAGGTTTAACAAATAAATATTGCTTGAACATTTACATTTATGTGCCCCAGAATTGGTCCTGAGCTTGGACTTGATCTAGATCTGACTTTACAAGTCTTTACAATAATGTCAGTCATGTATGGACCCTTCTGGTCAGGGGGATGTTGTTATTTTCCTGGTAAGCCCTTCCTAAGATTTTCCTGTAAGCCAGAGAGAAAATGTATTTATCAGTCTAATCAATAAATTACTTGAGCAGTGTGATTTTCTTCATATACTTTCTTCTTTTTCCCAGTGGGATAACAGGTCTTCATGATAATCTGTTTTCTTTGAGCAGATTTGTCCATTCCTCTCCCTGCTGCACAGCTTCAGCCATGGGCTTTTCCTCATTGTCAGCCCAACCTCCCATGCTCAGTCACTGTCCAACTGGATTTTATGGTTTACATTCTTCTGTCATTAGCTGATGTCCACATTGTTCCCCTGCTTTTGTGGAGGTGCTTTGGAATCCCTCATCTGCAGGTTCCCATCCATGTGGAGTGAAAAGGACTCATCCTCCCCTGCACTGGGATAAGCTGTGCTCTGCAAGCCACCCAGAATTATCTTGGATGGTTTTACTGCCATATCCCATTGCAAACTGATGCCCATTTTTCTTCTTACTCTTTTGCCCCAAGAAGTTTTGTTTGATTTTACTGCTTTGCAGGTATCTCCTTGTCATTTCATGTTTGCATTCTGAATTATTTTTTCCCAGAAATGCAATGTTATATGTTGAATTCCATTCAATTTCCTGTCATATTTCTGACCTCTTCAGGTCCTTCAGTGTCCTCACTGGGCTTTTAAATGCCTCCTAATTTGTAGGTTTGTTTTTTAGTCCAAATGTAATTTTAAATCACTAGATCCTTGTAGTTGAGCAAACCTGTGTTTGTGTCTGTACATTTTGCAGCACCTCAGTAGATGCTTCTTTTTCTGTGACCAGTCTCACCTGCTTGGTATTCTTCTGTTAGGATTTATTTTATCATTGGTAGCTTTCTGTAGTTCATTTGGAGATCCTGGCACTGTTCTTGAGGTGTCTGCTGTTGCTTGTTGCATACGTAAATGTGGATTTCCTTGTGGGAGAAGCAGTTCCCAAAATGCAGCCCTGTTTCTCTTCAGTATGGCTGATTTAATCTCAAAACCTTAATTTCTTTCTGAAAATGCACCTCAGCTAATTTAGTTCCTTAACTAGAAAAATACAATAATCCACCATTTAAGACCTAAAACGATTTCTAAATAAGTGAAACTGCCCTTTAGAATGAACAGAAAGTGGTTCTCTGTTCCTCTTTCTATTCAAGGAGTGCTTCTTTCTTCACAAGACACTTCTGGCTTCTAGTTGGTTCTCTTTTCTGCAGCTCTCTTTGTAAGCATGTGTTAGGTCTTCTTCTGGTTTCTACTCAGATTTTGTTTTGCAGAAGTCGCTTGCTGTGCATCAATAAACTAGTAGCGCTTTTTGTCAGTTAAGTACTGATTATGTTTGCCTGGGAGTGGAATCTGTCAAGATTGCTTTTCATGTTCACTCTTCCTAAGGGGAAAGTCAACTTCCCCTCAAAGTGTTCTGGAAGGAATTCAAGCAGCTGAGGCTTGTGGTGCCTGTTCTGGAGTACCCAGAGTCAGGAGAGCTGAGGATGGATTGTGGTGCAATCCCACATTTCTGCACTTCTGCAGCTCAACGTGTTCATACATTGGCTAACAAAACTTAGTATTTCAAGAAATAAAATTTTCAAAGTGATACAACTTTAGAAATAAAGTGAAGTCAAACCTGAGTACCTCTGAATGAGAATGAAATACAGGGGAGCAGCTTTTCTTCCTTTTTTTTTTGTGCCCTCCTCCAGCATTGACAGACTGGGCATCTCACAGTTTGTTCCCTTTGCCCTCCACCCTGGAACAAAGAGCTGAAGAACAATTTCTTGGAACTACAGGCTCTGTTCTTCACAATAAAGCAGGATTTGCTATGCATGACTGAAGAAATGATGCATGAGGTTAGTTTTCATTGGGTTTCTTTTGTAACCCACAGGATACAGTAAAAGCAAGATGAAGCTTTAAAACATTGAGTTTGCTTAATCATATTTTATTATAGAGTCAATAACCCTAGAGTCTCATGTATAAAAATGTCACAGTTTCTAGAACAATACATTGTCCATTGTTTGTGCCCAGCAAAAGTCCAGATTATTTGGAGAATCCAAACTGCACTGACACATCTCCCTTTCCTTTTTAGAGGCTTGAGTGGGATTGGTGCCCAAACACTTAACACATTTTTGTTCATTACTGCAAATACCCACTGTATGTCTGAATAATGTCTCCAGGAGACTGTTCCTAGGGATCAGTACTACTAAATACCATTTATGTTTAGAATACTCAGTTGTCTGCAGTCAGTTATCATTGTCCCCTTTTCTGAACTTAATTCACTGTAACTGTTTGGAAGGAATGGGAGTAAAACCTGTGGTGTTTGGGCCTAGAGAAGCAACATAATCCTATGTTAATATTATATAGGTGTGGTTACCTTCACATCTGCCTATAGGAATATTTTTATGTAATAGGAGGTTTTTGGAAAAAATAAGCAATTATGGGCTTGCATTAGGCAATGTTTAATCATACAGGTCTTACACTTTACATATGTTACCTTGATTAATTGTCTCTGGGGCATATAAGCTAGACTTGGAGTAGCAGGGTCTGAGACAGGAAACCCCCAAAACAATCCTCTTGCCTGCTTGTAAAAATACATTTTTTCAAGGCCAAGGGTTTAAGTTGCTGAGGATGTTTAGCTCCCTCACATTGTCCTTCTGGGCTTTTATGTAGCCTGCATTTAAGGAAGAAGCTGTAGATGGTTTAAATTCCAACAGGAGGGCTAAACCTTCAGTTAAGACATGTGCAACCTTTTGTGTTGAAGCCTTTTTGCTTTGCCATGACAGAATGTGTTAAATGGAACAAAAACCTGGCTTAAGAAAATGGTGCAGGCACTGGGTTCTCCAGTGGTGACATGTCTGTTGGCATGAAACAGGGAGCCTTTGTGAGGGATTGGCTGTCACTCCAAATCCCAGCATCTGTTCCGTGAGTAACAAGGATTTCCCACTAAAACATTAGTGTTTAACTTAGCATTTGAGGGCAGAAAGACACCCTGGATGTTTTTAGACTCTGGTCAAGGGACAGAGGCACTGGAAAGGAGTGTTGCAAGGGGAGGACAGACAGTGAAAATGGAAAACATTGCAATGAGCAATGCTGAGGAGTTACCTGAAAATGTGAAATTGTCTTTTTCTTTGGATGTCTATTCGTTAGTAGCAATAAGTAATTTCAAAAGGATGAATGAATGCAGAGTTCCTACTGTGGTGTCTCCACAACCTGCAAATATTTACCAGCACCATGATGTTACAAGTAAGGGCAGGTGCATTTCCATCCCTGGTGGAAGGTGCTGCATCCAGTGAGCCATGCCCAGCTCCTGTTAAACTGCTGCCTGGGCTGGGTTCAGTGCAGAAATCTAGGTTCAGGTTCAGGTTGATGTTGCTGTGTGCAGTAACTGGTGTGGAAAAGATGGGAGTTAATAAGGGAAATGTATTGTGTGGTATTGTTCTGGTCAGGTATGAAAGGAGAGCTGGCTGAAAATTTACATCATGGGTACAGAACTTGCTCCATTTTCAGTGCAACACTTCTGGAGGCCATGGAGAAGTTTCTTGGAGTACACAGACGTGTAGTATTCCAGTTAAATCCAAGACACTGTAATGTTGGCCTGGCATAGTCCATCAGAAATAGAAGCAATTATGAACTTCCTTCTGAAAAGAGCAGATAAATCCTTTGTTGGATTTACCACAGATTTATTCTGCTACTTAAACTTTGTGTGACATGAAATATTTGCTTCACAAAGTGGAATTCTTACTCTGTGTGCCCACTGCACAGTATTTAGCTGTTAACTCAAAGGAATGCAGCTAGACAGGGAGAAAGTTTTATGTCTTCTGGAAATACTTGTATTTCTAGAGCCTGCATGTTCTAATTATCTTCTATTTCATCCAAAGCTTTAGGACACAAAGGCTGAAAAGTAAAAGGAACACTTCTTAGTGTTTTGCACATTTTCTGTTTTCTGGCATTAGTGTGATTTTTAGATCTCTGCTAAATTATACTTGTCTTAGTGTATTCTGTGTAACACTTGCCTTGGGTGGAAACAATTCCAGATAGCTGCAGATTTAATTAGTCTACATTGGTGCCTCCTAGAATAGAATTGAGAGAAATTCCAATTTGGAAAAGAAAAAAATTGTACTCATGCATGACCATCAACAGAACCAACTAAAAAGTCATCGAAGATTGGGCCATAAAGTATTTGCAGTTCCAATTCACAAATCTGCCTGCTCAGAACGAGGTGGGATAAGTTGGGAGCATCTGCCCACCAGGAAGGAACAAAGGCTTTATTCAAGCCAGCCGTGTCTGCTGGATTGTACTGGGACAGGCTGTGGCCAGTGTCACTGAGAAACATCTCATACACATTCTGTGAGTTTTCATCATCTCTTCTGGCTCTTTTTATAGGATTTTTACTCCATAAAAATAGCAGGAAAGATGAAACTGGTGTAGTGCAATAGGAGTGTAGGGTTTGTTTATGTACTTATTTATTTCTGAGGCACAATGGCAGGAGCTGCTCAGCAGTGCAGTGGCTGTGTGACCTGCTGGCCTGAGATGGCTGTGCTGGTGCCACAGGGCTGAAGTCTGGTACAGCAGGTCTGGGGCAGCTTCTTGGGAACTCTTAATAGTGGTGAAGGTAAGCATGGATATTTTGTGTGCTGAAGAATGAGTCCAGAGGCACTTTCTATTTCCTGAGCAACCACTGAGAGTCCTTGGGGTTTTCCATGTATGTATTTGCTTCTCTTGTGCTGGTTTGGAATAGTCCTTCCATTTGCCTTCACTCCTGGTGCTTTTGCCTTGAGATCACATTACAGGTTTCTTACATCCTTAGTTTGTGATCTTGCCCTGGTTTCAGCTAGGATAGAGCTAATTTTTTCTTGGTAGCTATTACAGTGCTGGATTTTGAATGAGAATGGTGTCAGGAGTGGGATCAAGAAGTGCCCTTTATTTACAACAGGAATAAAGCTTTGAGTAGAGAGTGTCTGAGCATACCCAGAGGTGGATTTTTTTCATCCTCAGACCAAGTATAAAGATGTAGGAAATGCCCATTTTAGACAAAATAAAAATCTTCTCTCCCTACTGTATATCTCGTAATTTTGTGTCCTAATAGAATTCCTTGGTACATCATAAATATCAGGTTCTCTGAGGTTACTCTGTGTGTTTAAAGTGGTGGAAATACTAACCTGTGTGGCTGTTTGCACTGATGGGTTGTATTTTTAAACAAAGAGATCCAACATTTCTTTAAAACTAATACCACTTTTAAGCAGTGTTTTAAGACAAGGTTCAGATTTATGCAGCAATTACAGGCTTGCCTGAAAGCAGGAGAGCTCGAGGTGCTGCTCAGGTGCAGCCGGGCTGTTCACCTGGTACCACACAGACCTTCCCCTTTGTCATTGGTGAGGTTTTGTGTTCAGAGCGATAGATGGGAGCCCAGGGCCTGCTGGGATGGGGTTTTACACTTGTGCTGTCCTTTTGCCCTTCCCCTGAACTCTTTTCATTTCAGTCATGAGCAAACAGTCAGTGCCTGAACTAACAACCCCGCAATCCTCCAAAGCACGCTCCTTACAGTACCAAACAAAGGGAGGCCCGCGTGGGCCGGCCCAGGCCAAGGAATGCAGCTTCGGGGTTCTGCTCCATAAATTTAACCAGCACGACAAAAAGGAGATAATATGAGCCTTCGTGATGATCTGAAAGGGGGAGGTTTGTGTCCCATTGATTGCGGTCTGGCCCAGCGCCAGCCCCGAGCCTGACCGACAGTTGAACCATATCGTTAAGGCGTGTAATACAGCTCGAGTCTTGTACAGCAGCCAATGAGTACATATCCAGAGGGCAAAAGTTTATAAAGAGTCGAGGCTGTCCTGTTTAACCCTCTCACACTGCCTGTAATATACACTGCTGCCATTCACAAATAGGCACTTCGCTATTAAAATGTAAACCTTCGACTTTCTGTACTTGGAAAACATACATGTGTGTCTGATTTCTAATGTGCAGCAGATTTATAAAGTGATCGTGGAAAAATATGTAAAACTGATCTTTTTTTTTTAACCCAAAAAAAAAAAAATCCAACCCACTTTTATTTCAGCACTACTTCATCCATAGTTACTTTTTTGTTCAGAGACGTCTTCTGGGTTGTTCTGCAAACTCTTTCATACAGATGGAGCTATTTATTGCCTTGATGTCACCTCATTTAGCATGTGGCTGGTATTTTTATAGATAATTTTTTCACCTAATGTTGCTGTTAACATGTGGAATGCTCTTTATCAGTTTTGTAAGTACAGCCAGTTGATCTGAATTGTTCTTGCAACTGCAAACTTTAAAAATCAAAACAAACCTCGTGAGCAGCTTTTTGTTGGGTGAGGTTTGTGCTAGAGCACTTTGCTGTGCCTGTTGCAGCCTTAGTTGTAGTAACTGAGAAATATAAAAAGAAGGTCAGAAAGAGAAGAAGCATCCAGTCATTAAAGTTGATTGACACAGTCCCTCATGCACAGCCAGAGTCACTATCCCACTGCTGGGCAGGGCCCCTGTTTTGTTTTGTTTTTTTCCCCAAGTAGATTTGCTTTCCCAGAAAGGCAGGAATACAATGTGGAAGCATTTCTGTTAGATTGAAATATGTTACACTTGAAGTGACCATGTTTGCATTTGCTGCAACTGGATATTGCTTGACAGGGCCATTATAAATGTGACTCCCCATCCATGGCAGTGTCCAAGGCCAGCTTAGACCTGGGAAGGTGTCCCTGCCCATGGCAGGGGGTGGAACAGGATGAGCTTTAAGGGCCCTTCCAGCCCAAACCAGTCAGGGATTCCATGGGCACAGACATAAGAGCAATGCTCCATCTGCTACAGGCCCTGCTGGCAGCAGACAGTATTTAATATTTTAAACCTTGCACGGTGCCCTGAGGCTGAGCAGTGTTATGGTCCTGGGCACTTTGGTTTCACTAAGGCATGTCCAGCTCCTGTTCCCAGACAGGTGTTTGCAGGAAATCCCTGCTGAGAACCATCTTTTACATGAGTCAGAAGGTGAATGGGAGCATTTTTCAACACATTGGTTCGACAAGGAGCTCTTTAAGGTGACAGCTGCATTCATCCCTGTAATCAGTACAGGAAGAGTCTGGGGGAAATTGGAAGCTGGGATGGCAGTGTTATGTTTTGTCAACTTCTTAAGCTTGATGCTACCAAAGTGCTTGAGGAAGTGTGAGTTTTGCTGCACAGCTGTTACAGGCAGA
This sequence comes from Buphagus erythrorhynchus, assembly GCA_013400855.1. Taxonomy (NCBI): domain Eukaryota; kingdom Metazoa; phylum Chordata; class Aves; order Passeriformes; family Sturnidae; genus Buphagus; species Buphagus erythrorhynchus. The sequence goes on along the minus strand of VZTT01005375.1, from coordinate 7,164 downwards.
AGTGGGGCAGTGCCAGAAGTTGATGCCCTGATTGCAGCTGGGGTCAGTGCCTTGTCTACAGTGCAAGCTCATACACCTTGCCCAGATGCTGGATTTGTAATATGGATGTCATAATTAAGTTGTGTCTTAATTAATCTCTTCTCAATTCCTTTTGAACTTGGAACCTGATGAGACTATGTACAATTGCAAACCCAGGGAATAATTCTTAATTTTGTTTTGATCTGGTGTACAAAAGAAAAGAGAAGGGGGAGAAAAGCTCTATCTCCAAGAAACTGGCAGGAACAACTTCCATGATAAACAGTTGCTCCTTGAGCATGCTGTACTCTCCTAAAGGCATGTCGGGTCAGCTAAAGGTCTGCAGCATCTGAGCTGGGAGATCCCTCCAAAGAGGAGGGACTTGGCTGTAAGTGGGAGGTTTTAACCCTAGGCACCATTTATTTGCATGTTTCTGCCTGAAACTAGCATTTTGGGAACATGTTTAACAAGCACAATATATTCCATGCGTTTGCTGGAATAAACGGCGCATATGAGCTTCCTCAGATCTGCAGTCAGCAGGGAGCTGTCTGGCTCATGATTTTACACATTCTTGCATCTAACTGAGACATTCTGATGCCAAATCCAGCACTCAACTGACTGTACCATGTGTGCATTTTAACACACCTTAGCAGCATCTGTGTTGGAGCCAGCAAATGAATCCCATGGCAGAGCTTTGCTGGATCTCTGGGATCAGTGACCTGCCTATTGGGAACTGCACCCCAAAGTCCAGCACAGGGTGGGAGGCAACTGCACTGACCCCTTGAAACAGAGCACCAGGAGAATCACCAGGGAACAGGGAATCTAGATTGCCACATGTTTTCCTGAAATTAGGCCCAAGGCATTAAATGTTCTCAGGCTCTGAGAACTGGCACATTAAAAACCTGCTGTCTCTCCCCTTCTGCAGGGAATATTCCTGCTCATCACATGGGTTCAGCAGATGAAACAAAGTTAAGTGCATCAGTGAGGGAAGAATCCTGAAAATAGTGGATTTTTAGTGCTGTGCAGAGGTGTGATGTGCACTACAGACCCCATTACAAGTGGCACACGTTTGTTTCCATTTGTTATCCATGTGTTCCCAAGCTATGGCTGCAGCATTGAGTTTGCTGTGATGGCTGAGTTTTCAGCTCAATTTGTAAGGCATACATTGTTCAGCATTTAATTGATTCTGGCACTCCCAAGTGTGCTTTGAGCAGTGTCCTCCAGTCATGTCTGTGGCACCAGCACCATCCCCATTCTGCATTTCATGGAAATCATGGGCATGGGGTGGTGATCCTCGTGGAAGGCTGCAGGTCCAAGTCAGTCTAGAACTCAAGCAAGTGGACCAGGTATTTTAGTTGTGTATTTCATGGTAGAAGATAAAGGTTATTCCTCCCATAACTTAGCAGACCATGTCACTTTAAATGTCTGAAATGCACTGAAGCCTCCTCAGACAAAGCACTCCCTGTATTTAGGAAGCAGACTTTTTACAGAGTCAGTAATAGTTAGATTTTATTATTTCTTGAAAATACCAGCAGCTTTTGAATTGTGTCTTCCATTACCTGCCATTTTCCTTTGTTTGAATTAATATTGTTTTAAAATTATTTCAAGGGGATAAAAATCGTTGCCAGGCTGAAAGTCAGTATACACTACAGCCCAGAGCAGGCTTTTGTCACTAAATTTAATGCAAACCTGAAAAAAAAAACTACTTTACAATGGAAACCCTGAATTTTAGCTGTACCAGAACTAGCAAGTTACTGCTTAACTGGGCTGGGATAATGAGGTGGTGAGACTGGACCTTTGCTGTGACAGTTGCTGAAGTTTTGGCAGCAAGAACTGGGTCTGGCTAAAGGAAATGATTCCCAGAGAGTTTTGGGGGGAGCCCTGGGGCTGAAGGATCCCTTGGGAGGGAGCCCATGGCCAGGAGCACCCCAGGGTGTGGCCATGGGGCTTGGCTGGCAGGCAGGTGCTGCAGCAGGTCCAGTTTGTGAGGAGCCTGGTCCATTCAATATTGTTCCAGGTGCCAGAATTCCATCTCCTTGCACTTAGAGCTGTTCTTTGTGCAGAATTTGGGGTGTGCATGCTCAGGCTGGGTTTTTGAATCTGTGATTGCCAGTGCTGTTCTCTTACCCAGATGAGAAATTCCCCAGATGCACATTTTGAATTAAATCCAGTGGTTACTGTGTTGGTCATGGAGTTTTGTCCGTGTTGGTTTTTCTGAGAAGTTGCTACATTTCCCAGAGTTGTATCATGATGAATAATTATTCTGGGTGTGATACTGAGGAAACTGAAAGATGTAAATTTGTAAATAATTTCTAAATCATTTTAGAATAGGGATAGTTTGTTTTAGGAGACCAGCATCTTTTGATATACAAAGTTTGAGGTCTTCTGAATTTTATTCTTTAATGTTTTTAAAACTTCAACAATGTTTTCAGGGTACACTTCAGGGAAATTTTTGAGGTCCAAGAGACCATCAAAGATAAGTAAAAGATAAGTAACAATTCTCAAAAGTAACTGTTCTCAAAACCACTGTGTATTTATGCACTTCTGCAGGAATCACATCTCCAGAGCTGATGGTGGGAACCTGGTGGGGTGGGTACCTGATAGGGGTGAACATGGAGTGAAGGAACAAGGACAGGGATTCTGGAGAACATGTGGTGTCTCTTGGAGAGTTTTCTCAACCTAAGTTGGTCAGTAATTATCCCCACTAACACCTGACCACTTCCTTCATCAGGTTGGTGATGTGTTTGATTACAAAACTTCTGGCTTAAAACTGGCCAGCTGAATCCCAAGGATTCTGTGAACTGCTCAGCAAATGCCAACCAGTTAAGGCTCTGCACTGGTTCCAGTGTGCAGAGTCAGCTGGAGTGAGAGCTGCAGTGCTCAGCTGGGAGCAGGGCAGGGCTGCAGTGCTCATCTCAACCTCCCAACACCCTCTCCCAGCCCTTTGTGCCTCTATCCAGCAGCACCATTCCCTGCTGTGCTGGGCAGACGTGAGGGCATTCCTGCCTTGTATTGCTTTTGTGTGCTTATTAAAAAGGAATCAGCAGATCTGCTGAGTGCCTGGCTAATGGAACCCAGATGTGGGCACTGCCGCCTGCTCTGCTTGACAAATCTGCAGCTTTTGGGATTTCACCAGGGTTGCTTATTATTTACAGAACGTAACTTGAGACAGTAGAACAAATTTTTAGATTAAAAAAATCAAGTGGTGTGGAATGTTATTAGCTGTGCAGCCCAAACAGAGCAGTTTGCCAAGGGGGTGATGGACTAAATCTATGCAGTTTAGGCCGAGCACCAGTGGCTCTGGATTGGAGAACTGCTGGCCTTATCACCAAGAAGGGAATGATCTATTATCACCAGGATCAGTATCTGAGCTTGGAGGGCACAGCGAACAATGCACTTGTACTCTGAAGTGCTTCTTCCATTTAGAAACAAAACCAAAATATAAAACCTTGGCTCAGAAATTGCCAAACCTTCAGAAATCCATTTTGGTGCCCAGTGCCTTTGTAGCACTGGTACTTTTTCTCTGACCTGCTTTGAGCCAAACATTAGAAACCAGTGTTCCCTGTAGTTACAGTGTCTATGGGATTAAAAAGCCCTGTTCTATCCTACTACCATTAGGGCAGTCTTGCTTGCAGTGTTTCAGATCCCTCTTCTCAAGGAATTACAGAATATTAGACAGGCTGGCACAGGGGAATGTTTGTCTGAAGGGTGGTTCATGTAAAACCCACTGCACGGTACAGCTGCTGTGTCTCAGTTATCCAGCCTTCCTGAATGCAAGATGGAAAGTGTCTCAGCAAAACATTATTGATTGGCCACTGTTAATTCAAACCCACCTAGGGCTGCAGACAGTCACTCTTTGAACTTGTTAGTAGGTGCCATAGAGAGATTTAAAAGCCAACAGGGGCTTCTTTGATTAGTAATCTTTTGCCATTTTCCTGCTTTCAGAAGTTAGTAAGTAGGACAAGCAGCAAGATGTGAATTATACTGGTTGAAATTCTTTAATTTCTTTGGAACTTTTGTCTCAACATTTTGTATTCATGGAGGCAAACACTTTTGTTTACTGCTTTGTAAGACTCTAATAGGTAAAAACAGGCACGTGTTGTTCACCTCTTGTGTAGGTTTAGAAAGACAAGAATGCTGTACCTGGTGCAGGTGAATCCTGCTTATATCTAAGGAATTTAAGGGGCAGGAGAGGTGACTTGCTCCAGAGCCACAGTACTTTAATAGCACGGCTCCAACCACTGCATTAAGGGTTGTCAAAAACTTGAAGGAAAACAAATTTTTAAAGGGTGCCCAGGCTTTAGGTATGGGACAGGGCTGCTGAGGGGGAAAGGTCACAAGGAAATGAGGCTCCAGAGAAAATATCTGCAGATCGTGGACCCCAGAAGGTAAGTACTCTCTCCTGTTGGTGGGAAGCTTCAAAAGCAAAGGTAATGCTCTGTGGGACCTTCCTCCTGTCCCTGGATCAGAAAGGCTGGAGTTCCTTGTGCAGGGTTTTACAAACAGGCAAGATGGGAAGGGAGAGCACTAATCCAAAATGGTGCATTAGGCTGGGAAATTTGTAACTGCAGTAGCCTGGAAGAGCTGTGAAATACCACGGAGCAGCCCCAGGGTGATGCTGCTGGGAAGGGACAGGCAATGAAGCAGGGTTCGGCAGCCTGTAACACAATTCTTCAGGGGCAGGGCGTTCCAGGAGCTTGAAGGAATTCAGAGTATTATTTTTTAACAAAATTCTGCTAAGGGAGGAACCAAGCCTGCAGTTCTGCAGTGTTGTGGCCAGTATCAACCTCTGATGGCTGTCAGCCCACAAGTGTGTGTTCTTCTTATTGTCATTTTTAGTAGACACACAGAAAGGTAAAGTGTGTTAAACCCTGCTATGGAGACCCTAATTAATGAGGATTTTTCTTCTGTCTTAATTTAACTTCATGTTCCTATTTCCATAACCATAGAATTTGCAGTCCCCTGGCACTGTCCATCGGGGAGAGTTCTCTCTAGGTTTTTGCACTCTTAATTTCTTTAGAGCAGTGATAAGAAATGGTCAAATCAGTAAAACTGCTGATAAATATATTCCCAAATCTTCAGAGAGCATATGCTGCTTAGGTCACTTATTCCTACAATTTAACTAATTTCCCCTTCATTGTAGACAAAATTCTTCTATTTTTATTACTGTATAGTTCTGTGTCTCATAGAAATGTGTGAGTAGACACCACATCTTCCAGATGCAAGTCTTCCAGGATCTACATGCTGTGTTTGTGAAGACCTGGGATTTTGGAATGCTTTTTATTTCAGAATGTCTGGAACTCTGTGTGCAGAGGTGTCAGTGAAGGTGAGGCTGCCCCAGTGATCCCTGTGTGTCTCTTGCTGCAGGACCCAGGCAGAGCGAGTGCGGAAGCCCCGGTGCTGCAGGGGACCCCAGGGGCTCCTGCCCCGCTACCTGGAGAGCCAAGCAGAGGGACAGGAGCAGCTCTTCAAACTGACAGACAACATCCAGGATGAGTTGTGAGTACACAGCCACTTACACAGCTGCTCTGGCTGCTTCTGTTCTGTTTGCTGCCATCATGTCTTCATGTACTCTGAAAAATGGCTTCACACACAGACACGTGTTCAGTTCTGGGCCCTCAGCACTGCAAGGACATGGAGGGGCTGGAGTGTGTCCAGGGAAGGGCACGGAGCTGGGGAGGGTTCTGGAGCACCAGGAGTGTCTGAGAGAGCTGGGGGAGATCAGCCTGGAGATAAAGGAGGCTCATGGGCGACCTTCTGCCTCTGCACAGCTCCCTGACAGAAGGGTGCAGCCAGTCAGGCTCTGCTCCCACAGAACAAGGGACAGGATGAGAAGGAATGGCCTGAAGTTGCACCAGGGGAGGTTCAGGTTGGATATTGGGGTAAATTTATTCATGGAAAGTCATAAAGCCCTG
>VZTT01005369.1:0-10357 GCA_013400855.1 Buphagus erythrorhynchus | reverse complement strand
TCCTCCTGTCACTTGAAGAGCCATGTGTAAGAAAGCTCTGGGATGGAGGAAGATACAGTGGAAGTAACTTCTAAATGCCATCCCCCCTTCTGGGAAAATTCGTTTTCTCAGGGAAAAAAATAAAACTGTGACCTAGTGGTTAATTTACATGCAGAGGAGTCAGGAGTCAATTTTTGTGTGGTTTGAACTGGTTCATTTATATCTAATTAAAACAGTAAGGGGAGGAAGGCTCATTTTATGCTCAGTTAATCAAAAGACTGCAGAAGCTGCTTCTTTTCCTCTGGGGATATTGATAACTGCTGGATTCAACCCTATGGAATTAGGTTGGTTAAACTACTCCTCTCCAAAATCCGTGAAGCTTAAAACCACTTGAAGCCTTATTCCAACCCTGAAATAAATCTGATCCCAGCCCTCAAACTCATCTATTTTGATACATTATAGATGACTGGTCCTGTGCCTACAGGCATATCGTAGAATCACAGAATAGCCTGGGTTGGAAGGGACCTTGAAGCTCATCCAGTTCCCATCCCACTGCCATGAGCAGGGACACCTTCCACTATCCCAGGTCGCTCAGAGCCCCATCCAACCTGGCCTTGGACACTTCCACGGATGGGGCAGCCACAGCTTCTCTGGGCAACCTGTGCCAGGGCCTCAGCACCCTCACAGAGAACAATTTCTTCCTAATATCCAATTTAACCTACTCTCTATCAATTTGAAACAGGCATATCCATACTTATCAATACTGGGATATTCAGAACTTAGCTAGAGAAGACCCTGATTTTTAAATTTTTTTTTAAGACAGAAATTACCTTGGCTCTAAGTGGGGCTTTGGACTTCACAGATGTCTTTGGACCTCAAGTATTCTGCCACTTTGTGAATTTATTGCTCAGATCCTGCTATTCATGTATATGCTGAATATTCCATACAGGAAGGAGGTAGTGAGAAGGACCTCCTGCCCTTCCCACCCTTTCTGCCCAGTCTCCTCAGACTCACAGTGTAGCCAAGTAAGCACTGAAATCCACTTCCCTGTTGAACAGCTCTGCATTTTGTGATCCTATTCCGGGACAGGGAACTCAAGGCGCTCCTTCATAAAACACTGGCATGCTTCTATTCTTATTCTCCTGGAGCTGGACTTGATGATCCTTGTGAGTCTCTTCCAATTCAGGATATTCTATGTTTCTGTGATTCTAGTTGGATGGGAACCATATGTAATGTTGTAAATGAGGATCTTGTGGTGTTTCTACAAACCTTCAAGGACCTGCCAGACAGGTCAGCAGTAATTCCCTATTGACAGAAGCAAAAGAAATCAAGATCTTAGGGTCTTATAACAACAATCTGTAATTTCTTATAAACTATAACATAGAACAATAAATCCTTAATTACTGTTTAAATTTGTCTTCAGAAAGATGAAAAGAAAAAAACTTTACAAGTGCCCAATTTGTATGTTTCTTCTAATGATACCATCTGGACTTATAAAGGGTATTTTCCTACCCTATAAAACTGACCTCACTTATAAGGACAATCACATGCAAAGCAGCAGAAGTGATCAGTAGACCAAAGTAAACTGATTAACTGAACTGATGAAAAACGGGCTCTAAATTCCACTATATTTTCTTAAAAGCTGCTTCTCTCAGGCATATGCAAACAGCTTAGTTGAAATAGTTATAGAATCACAGGACCTCATTCTCCTTTCCCATCAGAGCAATTCTGAAGTAATTCCACTGAAGTGAGCAGAGTTACACTGATGTGAGATCACAGTCAGTCAGAAATGGAAAATTCCTAATAGCTTATCCAGTTCATAACCCTAGGGCTAGCATACAGTTATTCCTTGCACTAAAACCACATTTAATTCTTCCAAATATGAACCGTGGAAAATGGTGCTTGGGAGGTGTTTTGGTCACTTAGTGGAGTTTCTTTAATTCCTCATCCAATTTCTCTTTTTGGGAAAATCCTTGTTTTTGACTGAAAGCCAAAACCTCAGCTATATTGCCCAAAAAATGAAATATTGAACAAAATGGATATGCCACATCATAAGAGTGTAATTCTGGGTGCCTCTTGTGCCCGTCCTCCACCCTGTGCTGGTTGTGGATTCTCATTAGGCTGATGACACATGGAGGCTTTAGAGAACTTATTGTAAAGACAAAGCAACAGGGCAATGCCAGACATATTGAGGTGTCACCTCCAGGGCTCTCCAGCAGAATTCCTTGTGTGTAGCATTGGGTTAACACATGGCACAGCATCTATCCTTTTGTCAGAGGCATTTCTGCTTTCCAGTGAAATGTCTAAATATTCTGCAGCAGGAAGATCTTCCTCAATGAATCCAGTCTTCTGTGAGATCTGCTCTGTCTGAAACAGCTTTTCCTGCCGAAGAACAATTTCAATAGAAACATTTTAATCAGACCTCATGATAAAGAGATTTCAAACAAAAAACAACCCCCTTTTTTTTTTTTTTTTAATCCTAGCAATACCTAATTATATCTATTTGGTTGTTTTCAGGTACAAGGGCATTGCTGATATGTCTGGCACAAGAACACTGAAGTTGGGCAATGTCCCTTTACTCTCTCCTTGCTTGCTTACCAGGGGCATCCCATGGTTGGTGTGCACTGTTTCCTGAATGTAAAGGGGTCCATACCAGCTGCTCTGGGAAAAGCTTGGATGCTAAACAAAGTTTCAAAAATAAGTTTTTATGAATGAACCATTTGTCTTCCACCTTTAAAAGCTGGGGTCTAAAATCAATCTGTTTGAGCAAGTCCTTGCTGAAGCGTGTGAGATAAATGTGACAGTAAATCACACAAGCTACTAAGCAGTTTGATACCATTTCCCTGTGAATGAAAAGCAGTAAGAAATCTCACAGCTGCTGTTCCTGCCCTTCAGCAACTTTTCATTTTTATTGATTGACACGACACCTACGCGCCACATCATCCACAAGAGGCATCAGGTCTGTTTCAGGAAAAGCAAATTATTTGGTATTGTCAACAGCTGGCAGAGGCCACCAGGAACTGCTTCTTCATTCATTTGTTTTTCTCAGACACCTATAAAGAGCTGTCATCACATATCAAACGAAGCAAGTATCGGACAGCATGTGTGTCTCAATGCTGGCACATAGCCTCCATCACTGGGAGGCATGTACTGAGGCATGTCAGCCATGGCAAGGGAGCAAGGCAGGGACAAGAGGAGTCCTGGGGCAGTTGGGGTACCTCAATATAAGAAAAATATAAAGTTATTAGAGAGTATCCAAGAGAGGGCTACGAAGATGCTGAAGGGTCTGGAGGTGAAGCCATACAAGGAGCAGCTGAAGAGACTTGGTCTGTTCAGCTGGAGAAGAGCAGACTGAGGTCAGAGCTCACAGCAGTTCTGCAGCTTCCTCAGGAGGGGAAGAGGAGGGGCAGCTCTGATCTCTGCTCTGTGTGACCAGGGACAGGACCCAGGGAACGGCTGGAGCTGTGTCAGGGGAGGGTTAGGGTGGATATCAGGAAAGGTCCTTCCCTCAGAGGGTGGTGGGCACTGAACAGGCTCCCCAGGGAATGGTCACAGCCCCAAGGCTGCCAGAGCTCCAGGAGTGTTTGGATAGCGCTCTCAGGGCCGCACAGGGTGGGATTGTTGGAGTGTCCTGTGCAGGACCAGGAGCTGGACTGAGTGACCCTTGGGAGTCCCTTCCAGCTATGGATATTCTGTGATTCCAAAGTGAGCTCAAGCACAAACTTTGCAGAGTTGATTGCTTTCAAAAATCACTGTTGGTGTGGATGGAATAGCAAGAGGACATGGTGAAGAGTTTGGACCTTCTGAGACCAGGAGAAGCCATCTGTGCTGAAGGCTGTTACCCCAGTGACACTAATACTTGCACTTTACTGTGAACTGATGGTGTAAAAGGACTTTGCATTATTAAATCAATAGCTACCCCCTTGTATTATTTGCCCTAAGATTAACTGGGCTGTGAGACGTGATGCTCTCTTTATCTATGCAGATTCCTGATTAACAGTTGTGGAATTTCTGTGCATTTGTGAGCAGGATGACCAGGATATCCCTTGACATGCATAAAAGAGGCATAGGGAAAAAAAGTTTTGCCATGTGTGTGCAAGCCATTTTGGCCAATGTTAAAGTCAAAAGGCCACATGAAATACTGCATATCCTTACTGATGCATTGTGCTGCAGTAGTGAAGAATGAGGTGTTTCACTGGGGTAACAGAGGGAGCTGGAGGTGAGTGAAATACATTTTCCACACTGGAACGGGTTTAAGACAGGGGGTAAATGCCACTGCTGCTGAGGAAGGACCACAGATGTTCCTGAAGAGATGGGTGGTTGGGAGTTTGGTCTCTCAGTTGTGTCCCAAACCCAGCAGCTGGAGCAGCACAGTCCCCCTTAGCACCCCTTGACTCAGCCCTGACTCAGAGGGAAGAATTCTGCCCACTGAGTCACCAGCCCAGCCTCCTCCAACTCTGCCTCCTTCTCCTGGTGATCCACTCAAGCCCAAACCTGTGCAGCAGATGGGAGCTGACAGGGCTGAGCCCCAAGCAGGGTGGGTGGCACAGAACAAAGCCTTGGCAGTGACAACATGTCCAGATGACCCACAGGAGAACCGTGTTAGGGGGTCTGCTGTGGGATTTATGTGATAGACACTGTGTTCCCCTCAAGGAGAGCTCATTCTGGATGTTCACTCTGCTCTCTGGGGCCTCCACAAACATGGCCTGGGTGCTTTGGACAGATTGCTGAGCCCAAGCTTCTGTCCTGCAAAGGCTGAACTGATCAGCCTGAGGAATGTTACTGTCTCCCACCCACCTCCTCTGGAAATGTCTGAGCTTCCTAGAAAAGATAAGAAAAAGCGTAAAACCCACACTACGCTTGATCTGGACTGTGCTTAGCCTATCTCTTCCTTGAAACTATACTGAACTCATTTTGGGGTGGTGAGAAGGGAGCTTGCACTAGAAATAGAAGATCTATAATTAACACATGGTCCGAACACAAAATAGAATTGCAGAGGCCTCTCAAAGTTAGTAAACTTTGCTTGGAAGTGCATTCCAAGTTTTATCAGATTTCTCTCATCTGCAGAAACAGAACTTCCTAGATTTGTTGTACTTGCAAGCCCAACAGACTGGACCCAAATACATGCTTTAGTTTAATGATTAAAAAAATCCTCCACTGACACACATCGTGCACATGTAAGTAATTTGAAGTTTTCAAGTACTAACCCTTCCCACCCTGAAGCAGGGGCAAATTCCTCCTCTCTTCTCACAGGCCTGCTACCATTATGCCAGCTTTCATTCTGAAACCCAAACTCATGTGAAAAACACCCAGGTTAGTGAATCTGAAACTCAGCCTCCAACCATTCAGCAACCCAAATGAAAATGTTGTGTGTCTGTTAACCCATTCTTGTTTTCTCCTCTCAGGGCAGGCTGCTTATTCTCCTAGCAGCCCAGCTCATCCTGACATTTATGAAGTTTTCTGCAGGTACAATGACCTGCACACTTGAACCTGTATAACCTGTATTTTTCCATGTCTCCAAGGAGGAATGTATCTGAATTTCAACAAGGGCAAGTGCAGGATTCTGCACCTGATGAGGAATAGCCCCATGCACCAGCACAGGCTGGGGGTGACCTGCTGGCCAGCAGCTCTACTGAGAAGGACCTGGGGGTCCTGGTGGACAACAAGCTCTCCATGAGCCAGCAGTGCCCTGAGGGACAAGAAGGCCAATGATGGCCTGGGGTGCACTGGGAAGAGCAGTGCCAGCAGGTCAGGGAGTGATCCTGCCCCTCTGCCCAGCCCTGGGANCCCCAGCTGAGAGGGGCCCTCAGCCCTGGGTGTCCCTGTGTGCAGGGAGGGCTCTGAGCAGGGCCCAGGCTCTGCTCCAGGGGCCCAGCAATGGCACCAGAGCCACGGGCAGGGACTGAGCCCAGGGGCTTCCACTGACAGGAGGCAGAACTTCTGTCCTGTGCAGTGACCAAGGACAGAACAGATTGATGTCCAGAGAGGGTGTGGAGTCTCCTCACTGGGGATGTTCCAGAATTGTCTGGACACAACCATGTGCCCTGTGCTCTGAGATGGCCCTGCTGGAGCAGGGAGGTGGTACCAGATGAGCATCTGTGGTCCTTTCTAACCTGACCCATCCTGTGAATCTGTGGTTCTGTGGAATGAAGTTTCCTTGATCTTCACAACTATTTTTTCTGTATTTCTCACTGTATGGCCACAAGCAGTGACCTCAGATGCTGCAAGTGGTGCTTTCTTACCTAGCTCCCCTCAGGCCCAATGCTTGTGCTGCTGCTGCCTGATCATCTCCACACAAAAAAGTTTGTAGGAAAAGTTTCAAATAATGGAAGATGAAGAATAAAGTAGGGTTGAAGCCTGCAGAAGTCCTGACCACAGGACAGGATGAAAGAAACATCAGATCTATTTAAGAATTAATCAGTATTTCTGCCTTTAGTTTTTTCTACATATAAAATCAATAGAAGAATATTTCTTGAGCTTTTGTAGTATTGTGATTAAAAATTGCTTATTCTTTTTAAAGCCCTATGGAGTATGCGCGATTCAGAAATACAGGTGGGAAAGATTGCCAACATACATTAATATCCAGAGAGAAGACAAAGAAGTGAAAGCACAGGTATTAAAGGTGTCAGAAAGAATTAAAAATGGAAGCAGGAAGGAACAAAGATTGTTAGAGGTCTCTAACTGCTGGACAAAAAAGGGAGGGGATGAATATGATATGGAAAAGATAAAGGAAAGATAACTTCTCATAAAGGTAAATGGACAGAAAAAGAACAGTAACAAATAAGGACAAAGAAAAACCTGTGAGGGAAGAACAGATGAAGATGAAAGCACTGGTTTCCCTTGGAAGGACTGGTTACTATGTAAGTACCACCCAGTGAGCTGCACATGACAAGAAGAGGGCAGAAAACAGAAAAAATGAAAGAAGCAGGAAAGCAGATTAACAGGGGGAAAAAATGTAAGCTGAACCTAACATCTTAATGATTTTTTAAAAATTATTTTGCCAGTAGCTGTGGTTTCCTTTGCGGAGCCAATATTTTTTGTTAAAAAGAAATCCCAACAAAAATCTTCAGTGTTGGTCGAAAAGAAGAACATAAAACCTAAGCTTGGTAACCTAAAACCTTTCTGCATTATACTTAAAACTTCCATGTTTCTAGAGTTTTTTATGAAAACCTGATGTTTCTGTGGGAAAATCATCACTTCCCAGACACATCTATTTTTAGGCCCATGTTCTCAATTAGCCTGGTACTCATTTGCAGCACCACAGCAACAGGGTGTGTCAAAGGGTTACAAAGGAGTCTGCCTGGAATTAAAAACCCACCCCAGTGACTTTATGGTAGCTGCCAGCCAGTCTTTCTTTTTGTCTCTGTATCTCAGAAGAGGAAGTATGAGGTGTCAGATATTCTGGTGAGAACTTCTCATGGTACAGGATCATGATGTGAAAGAAAGAGAACTCTAAAAGCACAATGTAAAAGAATTATAGCAGCATGGAATGGGCTGGGTTGGAAGGGATCTTGAAAGATTATCCACTTCTAGCCCCCTGCCATGGGCAGGGATACCTTCCACTATCCCAGGTTGCTCAGAGCCCCATCCAGCCTGGCCTTGGACACTGCCAGGGATGGGGCAGCCACAGCTTCTCTGGGCAACCTGTGCCAGGGCCTCACCACCCTCACAGGGAACAATTTCTTCCTCATATACAATTGAAACCTCCTCTCTGTCAATGTCAAGCCATTCCCCCTTGTCCTGTCACTCCAGGCCCTTGTAGAGTCTCTCTCCATCTTTCCTGTAGGTTCCCTTCAGGTACTGGAAAGCCACAATTGGTCACCCTGTGGCTGGACAATCCAATTCCCTCAGCCCTTCTTCACAGCAGAGCTGCTCCATCCCTCTGATCACCTTGGTGTCCCTGCTCTGGAATCATTCCTTAGCAAAGCTGAATTCTGAATTGCACTTTGGATATGTGATTGATCCAGCATCATCTGTAAGTAATCCTTTTGCCTCTGCCTTTACATGTCTGAATCATCAGCGAAACTTGCTCTGGGAGAGAACCTGTAGTGGCTCTGTCAGAACAGACAACTGCAGTGCTAAATGTGAATAAGTCACCTGAGCAGAAATTTGTCCTAGTGGCACTGTTCCCACTTACAAGCTTTGTGCTCGAGGGGATGAGAAAAGCTGTCCAGATGATCCTGGGAAAGTTTGTACACACAGCAACTCAGCCAGCAAAGTGCTGGGTGTAGCACGCTGCCCATGAGTGGGTGTTCAGCCTTGGAGCAGGTTGGATCCTGGACCCATGGATCTGCTCCAGCACCTGCTTCACCTTGGTGACCAGAGCAAAGCAGCCCTCTGAGAGGCAGGAGGGCACCATGCAATAAATGAGCCACCAAAGGGCTCTGGAATGTTTTGGTGGACACGTGTATCTCCTTCTACTGTGTGGTTGATTGTTTGGAGTCCTGATGGGTCCAGCATCTCTCTCACCCCACTGACTACCCTGAACCTCTCCACTGGGCAGCCCCCAAGCTCTTTGGCATGGCCAGAAGATCACAACCTGGCACCCTGCTGTGATGGAAACCCAGAGACTGCTTCTCCAAGCTTCACCGACCTGGCACAAGGGAGCTCTTGTATTTGTCATCACCAGTGTTGCTATGGCCACGGCACACAGGTATAAACCTTGCCCAGGGGACATTGTTGCAGGAGAGCAGGGTGCAGCCCAGGAACCAGTACTGCTTTACTGACATGATTTATCTCTGTGACCCATCCAGGTCTCTGGAGTTTATCCATTCAGTTGCTTTTACAGGAAGTCTCCTTACGATAGAGCCCTCAGTGCATTTAGTAATAATATTTTACATCTATATTGGGCTCTGTGCATTCCAAGTGCAATACAAACTCATTCATCTTATCTTTTTATCTCATGACAGTTGCCTGCAGTGCTGAGTTGGTTTGATCCCAGCCTCACAGGCTTTTCAACAGTGGAATTGTTACCTGACTAATTATCTGTCGAAGTCACGATGAGGGACTGGTGGCTGGGCTCCACTCTGTTTTAACCAGCAGCTCCTGCCACTCCACCAAGAGGGCTCCTGGTCTTTCTGCTGCTGAAGAGAGGGAAAAGAAAATCATGGAGGGGATTTTCATTTAGTTGGTTTTAGGGTGTTCACTAAGGGCAAAACAGTTTGCAGAAATAGAAATATGCTTGCCATTGATCCACGGGAAACACAGTCAAGCATCTCTGTTTTAATTTTACCCACAGGAGCTGAGACTAACATAGACCCAGCTTGTATTGTTCCTATCCCTTCTCCATTTGCTGCACTAAATGATGCACTAATTCAATGTGGAGTCTGTGGCCACACCTTTAGAGATTATTTATATTAAACTGGTAGGTCACTGGTTGTAAATATGGGATAATATTTTCCTTAGCAGGCACTCTTGCATGCTGCATGCAGCTCAGGTGACTAAAGTGCAATAGTGATGAACCCAGGCTAGAGGAGCTGCAAAAAGGATTTCAGTGAAGGTGTACAGGGACTGACTGCAAAAGATGGGAGAAAAATTAGCAAAATATTCAAAATTGTCAAAAAGAAGTAGGCCCTAAAAGTTACAACTATCACAAGGTGCTAATTTTCAAAAGCTGAAATGAGTTAGCACTATCAAAGGAAATTAAGACAAATGGAACAAGGTAATCTCACATTAAAAACAAAACAGAAAGTGGCTTATTTAGCTTTTTTTTAACCTAGGGAAAAAAGTCTCAGCAGGTATATGACTTTTTCAGGTTAAACATGTGATTTGAAATTTTGGTCTTTAATATTAATGCTGACCACTAGCATGACAGAGATGAGTAAAAAGAATGCTCCAAGTTTAAGTTTTCAAAACTTAGTTTACCCTAAGGAGTGGGAAAACACATGGGAAGGATTTCTCACTGGGCATCATCTCTCCCATCATGTTGGCTGCCTTCAGGACTCTGCTTCATTTCAGCAAAATGAAACAGATCAGCACCACAGTTACTGTTTTTTAAGTGACTTCCAAGAATTTTCTTATCAGGATTAAAATGAAGCAAATTACATAATGCTTTGGAGCCTGGATCCAGCAACTCTTGAGGCTGCCAGAAACATCAGCTGTGTAATACAGATGGGCTGTATTAGGTGAGACTGAAACACACTTAGAAAATACATTAGAAACTTCTTTTTTTTCTCTTTTTTTTTCTTTTTTTTTTCTTTTTTTTTTCTTTTTTTTTTCTGAGAGGTCTCTTGCAACCTGTTTCCCCCAGTTTTTGCGACCTCAAGCTTCACTCACACACTTGGAAAATTGTTCACCAATTTTATGTTCAGTTAATGTATTAAAAGTTTCTTAAGACTTGTCAAGCCTCTTTTTGCATAGAATCACAGAATAGCCTGGG
>VZTT01005367.1:0-25880 GCA_013400855.1 Buphagus erythrorhynchus | reverse complement strand
TTTTTTTGTATGAACACACCTCAAAAGCAAATTCACCAGGGCTGGGACCTCTCTGACCAAATTCCAGCAAACTTGAAATAAGGACTGTATGTCCCTGGGCCAAATCCTCAGGAGGAGTAAAGCAGCTGCCTGCTATTTCCCTGCCACTACTGAAATGCAGAATGAGCTCTGGAGGCATTCCCTGCACAGATCAGTGCCTCTTGGCCAGCCCAGCTCCTGGCATGAGCACATCCAGAGGGATTTTGCTTGGCAGCACTTGAAACCCACCCACTAATTCAGCAAAGGACATTCAGCACGTGTAAACCAATATTCAAATGTCTTGGTCTCTTTCCCACTTAGATCCTCCATCCCCCAGCATTAATTTCTTCTGTGAGTTGGCACATTTGGGGGTAGAGGGTGAGCAAGAACTAAAATTCCAGGGAGAATTATGTTTCATAATGAAACAAATCACACCAAGCCGAGCTGGCCTTGATTATGTGATTACAACACTGCTGAGGGAAATTTGGAGCTGACAAGACTTTTCATATTTCCATTTTCCTCCAGTGCAATCAGACTGGACCCTCAGCCTGTGTACACTGCCAGATCTCCAAGAAATGAGTGCAGTGACTCCCAAATTCCCAGCACACAGGCATCCACTCATTTAAAGCTCTCTGACTTATGACATCCAATGCACACAGGTGTCTAAATATTATTTCTAGGTGAACAAGGCCTTGGATTTAGCTTTCTAAAGATGCTTTTTCTACAGAAATACTGGCCTAACATGACAGGGGTGCCAACTGTGGGTACACAAGTGCTACCTAAGGGCCAAGATGTCCCCAGTATCAACAGGGACTTACTGGGAATATTAAACCCACCTCAGGGGAGATTCTGAAGAGGGATATTTAAAATTTTCATGGTAAGGCTGGAACAAAGCAGCAGCTTCAGGCTGTGCACAGGATGGTGAAGGTGGAGGTTCAGTATGGGGGGACTCCTGGACATAGTGTGAAGGTCCTCACAGGACCCAGCCTCACAAGACACACAGCTGTTGATGGGTGGGGAAGGCTCTGGTGCCACACTGCTGAAACTGCTTTGATCACCAAATACGTTGCCTATGACCGTGTATTCTTCACTGTGGTGAGCACAGAGGGATGCAGAGAGATGACCAAAGGGAATTCTACAACGAAACAGGCTTAAAGCCCCAAGACACCCTCCCCTGGCTCTGTCCCTACCACAGTGTGATATGCTTTCCAGCTGCTCTGCCATCCTCAGTGGGGTTTCCTGGCTCTCATGGGAACAGGACACTCATCCTTTCCTCCCCCCTTAGTAAAACAGCACCACATTCATTCAGCTCCACATTCTGGAGGGGTCTGTGGCTGCAGGGAGCAGTCCTGCCTCAGCTGGCAGCAGGGAATGGCTGGCCCCTCTCAGGTTGCCACCTCCCTCCCCACACAGCCACCAGCTGAATAAATGTTAATGCACACCATAAATAAATTAGGCTGCTTCTCTGCTTACAGGCATCTGTTCCGAGCCCAGATGAAAGCCTGTGGGGGGGAAATCAGGCTCCAGCAGAACCCATGGGCAGGAAGCATTTCTGCACAGCAATTCCCACAGCAGGAAAGCTGCTGCCACCCCTTTCTGAGGTGACTCCAGGTGGGCTTCTGCAGGTGCTCCCCTCAGCTGCTTCCAGGGCTGTCAAACAGCACTGGCTGGCTCTCCTGATGGATTAGGCAGTGTAGCAGAAGTTGAGGGTGCTTTGATGATTGCAGTGATTTCTTGTAGGGCTGTGGGGAGGAGCAGCTCATTTCTGTTTGGCTGCTCTCTGTCCCTGCAGTGCTCAGCCTCCTTCCAGGCTCCCACACCAAGCCTGTGTGACCCAGCGAGCCGGTTCCAGCCTGCCCACCCATCCTTGATGCACTTATTTCTGGGAAAGAAGCAGACTTGATAGGGCACAGGGCTGGAAAAGGGGTTTTGGAGCAATGAGTTAGGCTGGAGAAGTGCAGTGCTGATGCTGATCACTTGACACTGCACACTCGTAACCCAAGCCAGGCTGCGGTGCTGTAACAGGACACGAGGCACTAGCACAAAGAGAGGAGCCACTTCCTGCCCAGTGTGGCCCTGGACAGGGATCATCTCCCTGGGGAGCCACGAGCAGAGAGGCTCCACTGGTGCCAGCATCACCCCTGAGCCACAGGCAGCTGCTTGGTGCTGGCCAGGCAGAACACACCAATGGAGAAGGAGTAAATTACATTTAATGGTCGTGAACCAGCTCCTGTGGATCTCCACAGACCTCCCTTGTATCCCAATGGATCCAGCCCCAGCCACATGGAAAGGTCCCTGAGATGAGACCCTCCAGCCCTGAGCACAGTGCCCAGACTAATTCCCTGCTGCTGGCTCTCCCACACCCTGCCCAAACCATGAGCTTGTTCACAATTCCAGCTGGAGGCCACATGGCTGTCACATCATTATTGACAGGAGCATGGAGGGACCGTTCCTTCCCCACAACCTTTAGGAGAGGATTTGTGCAGGATTTAACAGACACTGGTATTGTCTGCAAGAGACAACCCTGGCAAGAGCAATAACTAAACCCAAG
This sequence comes from Buphagus erythrorhynchus, assembly GCA_013400855.1. NCBI lineage: Eukaryota > Metazoa > Chordata > Aves > Passeriformes > Sturnidae > Buphagus > Buphagus erythrorhynchus. The sequence goes on along the minus strand of VZTT01005367.1, from coordinate 23,311 downwards.
TCTCCTCAGCCACACTGCTGGGTCAAGAGGACCATGTCCATGCCTATATCCACAGGGAATTGGGCAACATCTAAACAGTGGCACTCACTGTCATGTCTTTAAAGGTGTCATCATACTGGAGAAAAAGCCTGAGGTTCAGCAGAGATTCAGCCTTCTTGCCCAGGCCATTAATTCCTCATGTCCTCTGCTGCCAGCCCTGTATAACTCCCTTGTCCATCCCCTCTGCTCCCTCAGTGCCATTCCAATTCCCTTCTTCACATCCCCTTTCCCACCCGAGATTCCAGCTTCAGATTACCCTGCTCCCCTTTGACACTGCATGTGTGGGTGACCCTTTTATTCAGCACCTTGGACACTTAATACACCAACTGGAAACAGGGCTGGAAGAAAAACTGGCAGCCAACAATCCTGTTGGTCCCTGTAGATCAAGCCCCAGTGATGGGTGAGACAGGGAACACATTGGCTCAGTTCAGCCCTGACTGGAGCTACTGGGAGGAGCAGACAGTGCTCCAGGTGATGCTTGCCAGGAGTTTGGGATGGCAGTTAGTGACAGGGATGCTGTGGAGAGGGATCTCCCACCTCTGATGCTGCTTAGCATCTCCAGTGACGCTTTTTCTTTGTTTCTGTGTGAGATCACACAGAGGAACCATTTCCTAAATGGAAATGAGGTTTTGGATATGCCCAGGTAGCTTGGGAACTAAAGCTGTGGTAGTTCATAAAAATAAACAATAAAAAAAAGGGGGGAACTTTTCATTATGAATTTTTTTCAAGACTCAAAGTGAATTAATTAAATCAGGATTCCCCCAATCTTACTATGTTCTGACATTCAAAAAATGTCATTACCAGCTACAGAAAGTTGAGAAAACACCACTTTGGGTTTTTTGGTGAATAATAATTTGGCAGGTTTCTTCCAGGTCTGGTTGTAAAGGCAAAAGGGAATATCTCTACCGCTGAACTATAGCTCCTCAATGCCCTGATTCTCCTGCTCCAAGCAGCCCGGTGGACACCGTGCCGCCAGACACACTGAACACAAACACACACTGTTCCTCCGTGTACTCAGTCCTTGCACAACCCAGGAGCTGCGCCAGGTTTTTATTTGCTTTCCTAGAGTGGGTTGTGTCTTCAGCTAATAAACTAGGAATGTGAGCACTTGGGGCTGAACTGTGACAAGTATGAAGCATGACGAGCAGGAATTCAGCAGTGTGAAACCCGGAGCCGCTGCTCCCTGCTGCCACAGCCCATTCACACCTCAATGAGAGCTGTTCATTCACTGCAAGAGCTTCCAGATCCATCTGCACACGGCAGTCGTGAGTGAGAGCAGACATTCCCAGTGCTACAGGCACTGGTACAGACCAGCTCCAGCAGTTCAGCAAGTACAGTTCAGCAAGTACCACAGATCTAAGAGCAAACACAAGGAGCTCGATGCTCCCTAAACTGCAAAGATATCCCAAAATGGAGCTCTCTTTGTGCTGGCTATAGGGAACAGGGGAGGAGCAAGGCAGGACCTGCAGATTTTCCCACTGGGAGCTCAGCTGCAGCAGGTCAGCGCAAGGCCCAAAACCAGATCCTTGACTAACCCTGGGTAACCTGGAGCATCCCATCCTCCTACCTGGCAAGGAAGCAGGAACCTGGCAGGTGCTGGGATCCTGGAATGGAGGTTATTCCATACTGTTGCTCTGTAAGCCAGCCTGGCAGGTTTCTGTGGCTGCCATGAGCACACAGAGCATTTGCTGCCCCATTTCCCTTCAGCAGGCTGGTCCTGACCTGTCGTTTGGCGCGGAGCAGCTCACACTGTGCTGGCAGGTTCCTATAAACAGCATGTGCACTGCTAGATAATGTATAGATAACATAAAGATTATATAAGGAACTGGCAAGCTTCAGAAGTAACCACCAGGACTTCCCTTAGGCTGCTGTACTTTATGTGGAGGCTGGGGAGGTCAGCAGTGTGATTCAGGGAATGGAGGAGAGGTCCTCAGTATGGCACTGGCAAGGAAAACAAATCCAATACCTCTCATTCCTCACAGACTGCTCTGTACTTGTCCATACATCTCCCTGTCTTCTGCTATGCCTTCTGCCCAGCAACAGCTGTAAACAAATGTGGGGAGGGACAGGGAGGATGAGGTAGGATCCTGTGGTGGTAAAACTAATTAATCAGAGAAGGATGTGCCTGGAGGGGAGGCAGGGGCCACTGGCAGGTTGTACTGGGGGTGCTGTGCCCCTCTGGCTTGACAGAGGCTGTGCATGGAGAAAGACAAGCCTGCTCCTGCCCTTCTTGGCACTGCTCAGCACTGCCAATTATCCCAGCTGTAAGCTGGTCCCACAGGCAGTTTATCCCACTAGTTGATCTCCTGTGCTCACTGAATAGAGCATTCGCAGCCACATCCCAGCTCCCTGCTAAATAAGGTTTTGCATGGAAATGGGGAGGGAACTTGGCACTAAAGATGTGCTTTGGCTTCCTGGACCAAGCTGATAACCCCAGCCCTCCAGGATGTGCATCGATCCTGCTTTTTTTCATTTATTACATTCTTTCATCCTTTCCACTCCTTAACATAAAGCAGGACTCTTTCTCTGCCATCCAAGATTTTAGTATTATTACTGAGATTTCAGCCCAGCACTGTTTTGAGCCCTCAGATACCATCTTGTACCTATACAGTGGTCTCAGATCTTCCCATTTCCTCACTGGTGTTAGTGGGAAATGCCATTCCCACAGCACTGTTTATCTCTAAGATACCAGTGGTAGATAACATTCCTTGCCATTTTCTCCTCTCCTCTGGGTATGAGGGAAGATTAAAGCTACCTGGTTAGGAGAGAACTGAAGTGAATTCCATTAAAGAACCATTTATAGGGTTTTTTCCCTTCAAACAATTGTCTTAGGGATCACTGGGCCAGACCCTGAGAGGCAAGAGATGAGACAATTTACCAGAGGGTGTGCATGTCCCAGATGTTATCCATGCTCAAGGCATTCAAAGCTTTCTGGATTCCCCATCCCATACATACAGCAAGTGTCTGGGATCAGGACAACTGCTCCTCAGGCCACAGGGGATCCCACCAGCACCTGCCAGGATATCCATGCTACAAGCTAGGATTTTCCTTGCCAGACATGAAAAAGGCAGGACAAAGCTGTATTGTTTTCTCATCTCTTTGGCTCTCTTGGCAGACAAAAGGGAAAAAGGACAGTGGTGGTCACTGTGGGCTCATGCCAGCTTTCACCTGTGGATGTTTGCTGTACCGGTGCCACAGCCCTGGAGCTCTCCCTGCCCTTGCCTGTGTTATATCCAGTCCTTCACTGCCACAGACTCTGAAGGTCATAGCAGGAGATAAACACAGGTGCAGATGGGTGTCTGAGCTAATTTGGGAAAATCATCACTATATTCCTGCAATGCTCATCTATCACATGGGGATTATGCAAATTCTCCACATCCTGGGGCCAGGTTAGGGGTTGGATGACACCTGAAGGTGCCGAGGTCCTGTTGCAGGATGCTGTAGAAATGCCAAGTGTCCCAGTGTGAGGTGTCAGATGAAGCGGGAGGAAATGAAGGAAATGAGCTGCTGCTGCTGCTGCTAACAGGCCAGCATGCACTCATACAAAATTCAGCAGGTCAGGGACAAGGCTGTGCAGAAGGGCAGGGTGGAGCCACACAGGACAGCTGACCTGCCTTCTGAGGTATGGCTGGCAAGGGAGTTCACCTGGGCAAGGGAAAGGATCCCTCTTGCTGGAGGAGTCAAACAGGCACAGATTTTGCTATCAGCATCATTCACAGAATGCCAGAATGGTTTGGGCTGGAAGGGACCTTAAAGCCCCTCTCATTCCATCCCCTGCCGTGGGCAGGGACACCTTCCACTGTCCCAGGTCACTCCAAGTTTGGTCCAAACTGGCCTTGGACACTTCCAGGGATGGAACAGCCACAGCTTCTCTGGGCAACTTGTGCCAGGGCCTCAGCACCCTCACAGGGAAGAACTTCTTCATAAAAGCATTTTGGGATCAGCTTTGATCCTTGAGCTTGATCAGCCCGACCAGAGCCAGATTTAATCAAAGACAAATACTGATGTGTCTTGGAAAGCCCTGCAGTGTTTCACCACATTGTTTTGAGTAAATAAACCAAAAAACACCCATTTTCTTTAAAGCACCCACGCTCCTTGGATAGATGTGGCCAAAACCTGACTCTTCCATGATCTGCAACCTGGATCTTTAATTCTTCCTGTGTTTAAATCAAAACTAAGCACTAGGAAAGAAGGAGATTTCGGTGTTTTGGCACCCTGCTGTCCCCAGAAAATCTGGCTGGTTCCAGACCTCATGGTCTAACTTGCAGATGCCAGCAGGAAACACAAAAATAAAAGTTTCCATGGGTGTGGGGGCCAGGCAGAAGCCAAGGAGACAGAAGTATTTCAGGAGAACATGCAGAAACACCCCATTTCTTGCCCTGGGCAGCTTCTGGGACATCACTTGAATGACATCGGGAGACAAAACAGAGGCACTTTGTTCTAGTTCTGTGACTCCTGTAGGTAATGCAGAAATTCCCCCAGGGAAAAATCAACAGAGGGAGGGGAAACATCTGCATTTCTCCCTGTGCCAGGGCTTGCTGCTGTCTGAACAAGGCTGCAAAGGGCTAAAGGGGCCTTTGCTCTCTTGCACTCACTGAGTGCAGGTGATGGGAAGTTGGGCTATGCAGAGTTCTGAGGTTTTGGCCAGTCCCCAAAACTTCCAAGGGTTTCTCTGAACATTTTCTCAGCAGTGCATACTGAGATCTCCCCTGACTGCAACACGTGCAGCTTCTGTGAGCTGGGAGGAAGGGGAAAAGGCATTGGAAGGGATATCAGAGAGTCTGAGGGCAACCAGCTGCTGCCCTGACCACTGCTACAGCTCCATGGTCTGTTTTCCTACCAGGAACACAGACCTGTGCTAGCCTCCCACTGGAAACCTCATCCCCCTGGTATTCCTTCCCTCCCTCAGGGACTACCAGTTCCCAACACAGCTTCGTACCCTTCCTCTCAGGGCTGGAGACATTTGCCTGTCCGAATGTAAACTCCCTTTGTTTCCAGACCACCCACTTCAGCCTCTTCCACTCCCTTTGGAAAAGGAAGGGATGGGATGTCTTAAAACCCAAATCCTGTCTCCATCCCACACTAATGCGGTGTTCTCATTTCCATCAGTGTCATCTATTTACATGAGAAATGCTCGGTGAGGAAATTGAGGTTACTGAGAGGAAAAAAGTGCCTCACATCAGCCCCGAATCCCTGTGGGATGTGCTGCCTGTGCCCTACCCCAGACCTTGCCCCACATTTCAAGTAGGACAGACCAATTAAAGCCCCTAGCAACCAGAAAGTGCCACTGAGCCTTTCCTGCCTGCCTGAAGTGGGAAGGGGCTGTGCTGCAATGTTAATTTGTTTATTCAAGGTCACTCTGGAGTGGCTGAGCAGGGAGTTGGGCTGGGTGTCTGCGGTCTTTCCCCTGAACCGTCCTCATTCCATCTCCGAGCTGGTGCTAATGATGTATGAGACACGGGCTCAGAGCCCTGCAGTCTCCATTAACGCCTCTGCCAATATTCCCACGAATAAATCAATAAATCACTTCTGAGGAACAGCCACCACTCCAGAGCTGTCAGCAATCAGGCACAGAGGCAAAACACTGTTGTGTTTTCAGCCATAGGCACGGAGCTACAAGGTGTGAAGTACTCATGTATCCTGCCAAGCTGATGGCACAGCCTAAAGAGTTTTAGGATAAATGTTAAAAAGCTTTAGAAATCAGCTTGAATTAACTTCTACCCACCCTTGTCAGGATCCAAAGAAGAGCAGCGGCATTTTTTCATGATCCTTATCGCTGGGATATCTCCGGGTGCTCAGTACACTCCCCAAGCCTTGGCCAGGACTGTGCTCAGCCCAGTGCACCAAGAGGAGCTCGATTTAAAAGCTCTTGGCTGGCCAAGGAGAAAGGTGAAATCCCCAAGGCAAAGCTCAAGGAAAAGCAATGCTTGCTCTGGAGAGACACCTGCTGGCAACGCCCACGGAGCCCAGGCTGAAAACTTGGGGACTGTGAGAAAGACTCAGAGTTGTAATTCTCAGATCCAAAGAAAAACAACCAATGCTTCTTTTCTTGTTTCTTACAGAACAAAGGAAAAAATACTCCAATTCCAACGTCATTATGCACGAGACTTCCCAGTACCACGTCCAGGTGAGCACACACACATGCAATGGAGTGCTAAGGGGCTGAGAGGCCAAGGTCAGTGGTAGGTGCCCTTAGTGCAGTGTGTTCCCTGTGTCCTGGACCTTTAGGAGGCCAAGGAGGAGTTGGGAACCTCCTTACCATTAAAGTCTTAAGTCACTGAGTAGAGGAGAATGGAAGGAAAAAAAGATTTGAATAAACAAATGGAATTCTGTACAAGGAAAGAGGTAATGAAGAAGGTTTTGTCTTCTCCCTCCTCTGTGTCTGAAGGAGAGCAGGAAATGTTGTCCCTCCTGTCACCCTGTGCTTCAAACCCTTGTGATGAGCACAGACTGGTTAAAAGCAGAATTTCCATGGTGGTTATTGGAACTCAGCTTTCCAAAAGCAGAGACCTCGTAGATTATCAGCTTTCAGCTCTCCCCAGCTACTGTGTCCTTTCACATAACACAAACCCCTTCATAAAGACAGGCAATAAGCCAAATCCATTTCCCACTGCCACAGACATCCACCCCAAAAAGAGAAGCCAGCCTGGCCATCCTGAGCTTGGCGATTCCTGTAACACAACTTGGTGGTGCAGGACTCCATGGAGGAGGTGAGGCCATTCATCACTGAAAACTGAGCAAGGCGAGACAGGAGAACGCTTCCTGAGGTTCATATTTAGGAGATGGGGCTCTTTAAAAGCCTACATTTAGTGCCTGTTTGGAAAGAGGTCCTGGTTTCCGTCGGAGAAACCAACTCAGTGGCTCAGAAGTCACTCATGGATGCAGAAAAGGGACTTTAAACGGTGACATGTAAATGAATTCTTTGTAAATTATGCCATAAGCCACCCATTTGTGAGTCTCTCCCCTGAACTTTGACCAAGGCAAACAGGACTGTGGTGGCAGGCAGTGAGGTAGAATGTAGTTTCCTCACGGGAGGCATTTTACATCCTTTGAAGTAATTGTGATCAAAGTTTAATGGTGGATGGAGTCACTGCCCATTCTAGTAAAAGCTGCTGTATTTGAATGTCCATCTGGAAGAAAAGGAGTTTTAAGGGATAAAACAAAGACATCAGCAAGCTTCTCCCTCTCAATCCACCCATATATACAGAAAATGGAAAGTAGAAAAATATTCTAATGATTGTCAGACAAATAGCTTCCCCTCCGTGCAAACTAACTGAACAGTAAACAGCAAAGGAATTTATGAAGCTTGTAAAGGTGGTAGCTAAAATAATAGAAAAGATAAAAATGCCTGTCATCTTGAGTAAACACATTCTTCTCAGTGCTCTGAAAGAAGAGGGCTTGTCACCTCTGCACAGACAAACCTGACTTGGCAAATACTTTCCCATGCACTGTTTTACAATTACAGTAACATACACCCAGCATGTTTTTCATTTGTGATTGCATTGCTAATCTCAGCTTTCGGCTCACACACCTGTCAGGAGTTCTATTTAGACAGTGCCTCACCCCATACCTTTGCTTGATGAACACAGGAATAGGGCTTGCATTATCCTCTTCTCTGCTCCTTCCACCAGGCTTTGGGAATCATCTAACAGGAAGTGGTCCACCACAAACCCTATATAGCCCTAATGCCCAAGAACATGTTTAGAGACTTTCTGCCAGTCAGGTCTACCAGTGCTTTAAATCTGAGCCTTTCCCTGCATCCACCTTGTGTGGAGCCAACTACAACACCAGTTCTTGCCTGTGCATCCTCACAACCATCCAAGGCACTGTGCTTTGAGTGCACACATCCCTCTCGGGTCCATCTGGTCTGTGTCAGACCACAACATCCACAGCTTCTCCAAGGTTCCAGTCCCACAGCAGGACATGCTGGAGCAGCATCAGCTTTTGCTGCCTCTTAATCTGCTTCCCACTTTGCATTTACCTGGGCTTTTACAGGGAGAAAGGAGTTCTTTCCCAACAACTCTCTCATCCTCCTCCATGGCCCACTGACGCACATGCCAGCTGTGGACACAACCCTCTCTGGGTTACTGAATCAGCTCATGAGTACATCAGCACCAGAAAGAAGCTACTTGATCCCTAAAAAGGTTATGTCTGATCACTGGGAGAAAGCAGGAAGATACGGGATCAAAGGGAAAAAAGCCAGGCAGAACTCATGCCGTTACTACAAATTTCTCATCAATTTAGGACTTGCTTTAAAACACCTCCCCATTTTTCCAGCTCTTGCTTTGAAACCAGACTACAGGATGTGTGCATAAAAGAGAAGCAGGCATTTCACTGCTGCTTTCCCCACACACTCTGAATGCCTGGCAGGACCATTTTTGGGGTGGCCACACTGCTGTCCCTGGCCCCCCAGGGCAGCTCTACCTGCAGCACCTGGGTGTCCCTGCTCCAGGGGTTAATCTGCTCCTAGCTCTCCACCTTAGCCACTGCTGCTGAAGTGCTTGTTCTGTACCCTACTGAGCAAGAAAACCAGGATGAGAGTGTCATGCTGGTGGATGGGCCTTCAATATTCCAGGGACAAGAGAAAAAGCTGGGATCTGGCCCAATAAGCCTCCAAGGGTTGCAGGCCCTTGGACTCCACAGATGCCTTGGTCAGGCCCGTAACTTGTCCATCTAAAAACCTGCTGCTTTTCTCTGCTAGAGAAAGTTGGTAATGACAGGGAAAAGCTTCAGCTGCTTTTTGACAGTCAGTCATGTTCCCCTTCCCTTCTCACCAAGAACACAGCTGGGCAACAAAAGAACAAGCTGAAACAGAACCATTTCCTTTTCCTTCCTCAGTTCTTTTTTTTTTCATTTCCTGCTATCACCTGAACACTTGGTCTGGCTGTGCTGTCACTGCCCCAGGGACAAGCACTGGGCAAACAACTTTGCTGCTCTGAGTCCCAGCTTCTCCTGCCTTGCAGTCCCCTCTGTTGGCAGACAACTGGTTCTTCCATGCACAGGGAGCAGTACTTACTCACCTGGACTTTTGGAGTGGCCTTCACCCACTCTGCTGGTGGGCACACAACATTTGGATGTGACACACGTCTCCTTTCCACAGCTGCCTCCCTGCCCACCATTCCCTTCCCATGGAGACCCAGGAGCAGACCAAAGCTGCAAGTGCTGCCCCATTACACAAACTCTGTACATACAGGTGCCAAGTGCAAGGCTTGGATCACCACATGCTTCAGGGTGCAGTTGCAGCAGGGATGGGAAAGCAGCTTGGATGATTAAGCTGTAGCTGAACTGCTCCTGGCCCAAGTGCACACACGGGAAAGCGAAGGAGGGGAGGACAGCAGGGAAGCCTGGCTGATGGGAGAAGAGCATGTGCTGGGTTTACAGGATAGGTGAAGGGAGGTAGGAAAACAAGGATAACCAAGAAAAGCCACAGGGCAGGACAGGGGCAAACAGCAAAAAATCCTTTCCTACAGTCAGCAACACCCATTTTCACTACTGTGAGGGCTGATTTGGGTATTTTTGGGGGGAAGGTAACCCCAACCCAAAGGGGGGCTGAAAGGGCTAGTGTAAAGTGAGCTGCCAGGTTTGGAGCTCCTGCAGGCTTTGCAGCATAGAAGTTCTTCAGACTAACTGTTCCCAGAGCATGGACCCCACACATTGCATGGATGCCACTTGGCACAGAGGACCAACACTTACTCATGGCTTGTGTGAGCTCTTTGCCTGGCACAAATCCCACACAAGCAGGTTTGCTACAGAAGACAAGCAAAACACAAATGCTTTTATAGCTTGGCAAGCAAAGCATTAGTTTGACTGCCATAGTTCTACTTCCAAGCCAGGTTCAGAGGGACCTGGGGAGTTACTCGTGTGTGAAGCATTTGCCTCACTGGACGGGGATCAGAGATGCTGGAATTGACGAGAGTAATATGCAAGTGGTGAAACTGGTTATGAAAACCCCTTATGAAACCCAAATCTTTCACTGCCACAACCAGATTGGTACCAACAACCAAAACTGTTTTGTGCAGCAATGCCTTCATGCCTGAGCTCTGAGAAATTACAAGCAGTAATTGAAGCCTCTAGAAATGCTTTCATCACCAATTTACACACCCCAACAAATATTTTCCACCTGTTTTTATCTCCTTTCTCTCCCCAACTTCAGCACTTGGCCACCTTCATCATGGACAAGAGTGAGTCCATCACAACAGTAGATGATGCGATCCGGAAACTCATCCTGCTCAACTCCAAAGAGAAGATCTGGACACAGGAGATGCTGCTGCAAGTGAACGACAAGTCCATCCGGCTGCTGGACTGTGAGACACAGGTACCTGGAGCTCTGTGGGACTGACCCCAGACTGAAGAATGGGGTGCAGTGAGTGCCCCTTCCATTCTGCCTGGGAGAGGGCAAATTCTAAGGAACACAAACAAGGGTTAATCACTACCAAAATCCTCTCCGGGATTAGAGTCAGCCCTGCAGCGTGGGAGCAGGATGGTTTTAGCAATGACAAACTAAGGAAAATCAGCCCAGGGATCCCAGGAGTTCCTGCACAGGACCACTCCCTCTCAGTTTAATAGCTCCCCATTGCCTGACACCTTCCCCCTTCTCTTGCAGGAGGAGCTGGAGGACTTCCCCCTGCCGACAGTGCAGCACTGCCAGACAGTGCTCAATCAGATGCGCTACTCCTCCATCCTCCTGCTTGTGTGTCAGGATTCTGAGCAGCACAAACCTGACATCCACTTCTTCAACTGTGATGAGGTGGAGGTGAGCAGAGCCCTCCTGCTTGGTGTGAAACAGAACAAAACACACTTCCTGCTGTCTGCCCTTCCCCCTTCCTCCAATCCTTCCTAAAGCCAAGCCCTTAAAAAAATCTGTTTTATCCTTGAGGCGGAGATGGTTCATGAGGACATAGAAAGTGCCCTGGCAGACCACAAGCACGGGAAGAAGATACGGCCACAGACACTCAAGTAAGTGCTGCAGGATACAGCTGCGAGCAACAACAATAAACCCCTGTTTCCAGTGGTTTAGTCACACTCCAGTCTCTTGGAAACGGGATCTGCAGACACTGATGGGGTTGTTCTGTGTCATTTTCCTTGCAGGGCAAACCAGGAAAAGATCAAGCAGAGACAATCCATCCTTCCCCCACCTCAGGGACCAGCTCCCATCCCGATCCAGCATGACATGCGAGGCTCAGCAATGAACAGGAACAGGGTGGCACCTCCTTCCCAGCATGATCCAGGTACTGAGAGCACTCAGGAAGTCTGTCCTGGGGATGGGAGACTAATTAACCCAGACAGCCAACCTTCCTGAAGTAGTCTGTGGTGAAAATAAGTCTTGTACCCACTGGGCATCTTCTGCTCAACAAATAAAAGCTCCCAGTTGTGTGGTAACAACACCCTTATTTGAGGGATACATAAATGCCAAAAAAGCAAAAGCCCTTCATAAGCCATCACATGAAATTTGAACCAGGCGTTAATGATCTTAAAATGTACAGACAAGACAGCTGGTCAGAAAGACACATTCCTGGCTCTGCTGAGTTCACAGGAGCCAAGATTTCACCCTTGAAAATCAACTGGTTTTCATGAATTCTTGAAAGTCAAGTGTGGAAATGCAGATCTGAACTCACCCCTCTTATGTGCTAATTTAGACTGATTCCAAAACAATCCTGACCTTCAGCCCATTTGAGTTGTCTTGAAAAAACTTGGTATTTCCTTTGGAGAAAGAAGTAACAGAAGTAAATTCCTAGGAACAGAAACAAGCTTTTTCTCTGATAAAAGATCAAAGTGATGAACAAACTAAGCATTTTTTACCCCTGCCTATCATACCACTTTCATTTCTAGTTTGAAGGAATACACGTAATAGGACACTGTAACACATCCTTTGCTGGGATGGCTTCTGAAGCCAAGCAACTGCTCTGGCTGCTGAATGGAGAACTTATTTCAGGCCCAATTCTGCATCATAAAAGGAATATCTCTATTTCTGAGCTGAACAATGAATAAACATCTCTATTCTGATGAAAAGCAGCCCCTCTTACCTCTGCCTTTCCAAGGGTGCTCACTCACATTAGCAGAGCTGGGAATTCCTCCAGGCAGGATTTCTGGCTCTGAGTGCACAGAGCCTGATAGGAGAGCAGATGACAGGAGAAAGCCTTGAGTGATGCCTGTTTGCTGAGATTCCTTCTCCACGAAACACCTTCCCACTTCTCCTACAAAACCTGTCCCAATGGCGCACCTCATCTCCACACTTATGTCCAGATGCTCTGGACTTGTCACAGTCTTTTGCCAAAACTGCCTCCCCAGTTCTCCCACTCAGCAGATCCTGCTGTGTCCTTTCCAAGCCCCTGTCCTGAGCTGACACCGTTTGCTTTGAAGGAGGGACCACCCCAGCGATTGTTCCTGCTGGAATATCCCCCCTGCACTGGGCATGTGGCTTCTGGAAGCTGGGAGGTGCCTCAGGGTTGGGTTTTTTGCAGGATGATTGGGATTTAGCACCTATTACAAACATTATTCCTGAGGTGCCCTCACAACCCAGAACAAACACCCAAGCTGGGAGCTACCATACTATGGATCCTTGCCTTTCATGGAGCCTATTTCCAACATCTGATAGTAAATCTATTTTTCTCTCCCTTGTTTGCAGACTATGACCGACGAAGCTCTGGCTCTCACGACCATGAGGAATCCCGCGCCATGTTAGCACAGAAGATTGAAAAGGAAACGGTGGGTGACAGGGACACTGCACAGTCCATGGGCAGGAGCAGAGGCAGGGAGCAAGGGGCATCTCCATGAGCAGACATTTAATGCATCATCTGGGCATTTTTCCAGTTGATACCTGCTGTGCATAAAGATAAGGTGGCCAAAAGCAAGTCCCCATCACTGCATCAGTGACAATGTCCTCTGACCTGAGGCAGCTCTGCTGATTCCAGCTCTGCTCCTCCCCATCCCATTTGGGTTATTTTCCAGCTGACCATTAGCAGGGGTCACTTGTCACATTGGTAAGGACAGCACACAGCCAGCCCAGCAGCTCTGTGCTTGCAAAGGGATGCATTGGGCTGCATTGCATGCCTGGATTGCCCACTTGTGTGCATTCTGCCAGGTAATGCACCGTGGGATTCAGGCTCTCAGCTGTGCACAGCCCAGGCTCGCTTTCATGTTGGTTCCTTGGGTTTCTGTCCTCACAGCAAATCCTGAACTGCACCCTGGATGACATTGAAGTGTTTGTCGCCCGGCTCCAGAAGGCTGCAGAGGCATTCCGACAGCTCAACCAAAGGAAGAAAGGGAAGAAGAACAAGAAGAAAGGGCCAGCAGGTGCAGTGCAGCAGCCAGAACAAACGGGGAGCACAGGGGGGGTCGCGGATGAAGGCAGGGGGGACACCTCAGCTCCCGGCCCAGCAGGGCCGGATCGATGCCGTGGCACAGCCACGGATCCAGGCACACCAGTTTGGGAGGTGCCGCTGTCCATGGGCACCTCTGGTAGAGCACACAGAGCCTCTGGCTGATACAGAGAGAGTTTGCCTTCCCCTGACCCCCTGATTTTCAGTAGCTCTGATCTCAACACCCATTTCTGCTGTGCTTTCTGCATGGCAGGCAGATGGAACCTTCCCAAAGAGGATGCTCTCACTAACGTGTCCTTCTCTGCCCCTTCTCCTGGCAGAGGGAATGCTGACCCTCCGAGCAAGACCCCCGAGCGAGGCCGAGTTCATCGACTGCTTCCAGAAAACCAAACTGGCTTTTAACCTCTTGGTAAGACGTGGAGGAGTTACCATCCCATGCAGGGACAGGGCATTTCCCCGTGTATCCCAGCAGTGAGTGTTTATAACAGAGTGAAACTTGAATGGAAAACACTGACAAGGGACAACAGTGTGAATTCCAGGTTCTTCAGAACTCAGGACAAATATGGTGTCAGACTTGTGCAGTTTTCTGTTAAAACCAAAACTAGAAGCATCGAGTGCAGGATGTGACACAGCAGCTAGAGGGTTGCAATGTCTGGGTCTTTTCAGATCCAGGCCTGGGAAGGCTCTGCTTGGCAGTAACTGAAGTCCCCCATTGCCCCGATATTTCTGGCCCATCTCTTTCTCCTCTGCCAGACCTTCTGTGTTGTGGAGGGGATGAAAAGCAAGAGCATAAAGATGTTCCCAGTGCTATCAGCTCTACTCAGTGAAACACAAGAGACCAGGAGGCTAACAGGGCAGCTGGAATTCTGTCAGTTGTGACCAAACTTGTCCAGCAAACACATCCTCCAAGCTCCTTCCTGGGCAGTCATTAATAAGGAAACCCCAGAGATTGTAAACAACCTTAATGCAAGACACCAAGCTCCAGCCTTTTCTTTGAGAAGCAAATATGGATAGTTTGTGCCTGCTCAGGATCAGAAGGAGCAGGTTATCTCCTGGCAAGAGCCCAGGGTTGAGTGTAGAGCACAGCTGGGACTCCGTGGTGGAGCCCTGCCACATTCCTGACCACATGACTACTGAGTCCCTGGGCAGTTCCCGTTCACTGGGTCACCCTGCTGCCAGCAGTTGTTTCCCACTTCCCACTCCACATTAATGTTTAATCTCCAGCATTTCAAATGCTTTGCATTTCAGTAGGAGTGGGGACCCTGTCTCCCATGGCAGCAGTGCCAGGAGCCCAGGACAGGAGAAAGAGCTTGAATGGAAGCACAAACTGGAGAGGTTTCGAACCACAGCTCCACTGATTGCTGCTGCTGAAACCCAGTTCTTACAGTAAAATAATCCCAAGCTTTTGCTCCTCCATTCTGCCACAGTTCACATCAAATACCACTGGATTTGGAGCCTTCCAGTGGCCAGGGCAGCTTGGGGTGCCACAGGCAGGACCTTGGTAGAGACTTTCTCTTGTCAGCAATTGCCAAGGGACTCTCAAAACACCTATCCTGTTGTTTTCATTCATGGAACTGGTGGGATTCTCAACCCTGCAATAGGCAGAAGCAGCCATAACCCTGGCCTTTCCTCACTAGGACTTTCAAAATAAGCCAAGGTTTTGTGTGTCTGTTCAAATTACCTTCCAAGGCACTGATTTAACAGAGAGGGTATTCCACCACTCCTGAAATTCATCATGAATTAGAAACAGACACAACATAAAAATGAATTATTCCTACTCCCCCATCCCTTACACTTCTCATCAGCCAGCAACACTCACCCCATGTGACAGAAAAGAGAAGGCACACTCAGGTTAGGGTTTAACTGTGTTTCTCTTTCCAGGCCAAACTGAGGAAGCACATCCAGAACCCCAGCGCTTCGGAGTTGGTGCATTTCCTATTTGGGCCCCTGGAACTGGTAAATCTTATTCCCAGGTCTCATTGGGAACTCCCCTTTTATTTCTACTTCACACTTACAAGCAGACAGATTGTGCAGAAGAGTTAGAAAACTCCTCACGTCTGCCCACAGCTTTCTCAGGAACTTCCAGAAGTGATGCTGGTTGTTCCTGGCCTCTGATCCAGTTTGTAGCTTGCAATCAAACACGGCTCAGTATTAGCATTGAAAATGCTTGGAAGCAGAAATCCCAGCTTGGAGAAGGAGCCAGAAAGGACACAGGAATAGCAAGATACTTTCCATTTTTTGAAGTGTCTGCTTGTGACACCTCACTTGTCTGTAGCAACAGCTCATTTGTAGATC
Source organism: Buphagus erythrorhynchus (assembly GCA_013400855.1). NCBI lineage: Eukaryota > Metazoa > Chordata > Aves > Passeriformes > Sturnidae > Buphagus > Buphagus erythrorhynchus. The sequence continues at coordinate 7,658 of VZTT01005367.1, read as the reverse complement.
AGATCTTGCTTTGACTCCAGTCCAAAAAAACAATCTCATGTTCCCTTGAACTGTCCAGTCTCCTTCATAGACTTAGGTTCATGTTTCTTGAGGTGACTGAGCTGATCCAAGGATCAGCTTTGTCTTTGATTCATACTCCTCTGTGTGTCCCTGGTTTGCATTTTGACAGTTTCTTGCAAGTTCTCTCCTCTTTGTGTGGTTTGTGTGTGACCCAGATCATCAATAGCTGTGGTGGCCCCGAGCTGGCCCGGTCTGTCCTCAGCCCACTGCTTTCTAAAGATGCCACCGATTTCCTGAGAGGACACCTGACACCCAAAGAGATAAACCTCTGGGATTCTCTGGGGGAGACATGGACCAGATCCAGGTGAGGACAGAGCTGCCATCTCCCCAGGCAGAGGGGACACTTGGATGCCCTGATGCTCCTGCTTCTCCTTTGAGGGGATGTCTCTCAAAGACACATTCCCTGTGAATGTCACCTCATATTCACACTTTGTGTCCTAGAGCTGAGTGGCCCCGAGATGCAAACATCCCCACTTACATCCCCAAATTCCGCAATGGCTGGGAACCACCCACAGAAATCTTCCGTGGAGCTCCCTGGGAAATCGACATTGGACACTTGCAAGAGGAGGTTAGTCCTGTGTCCCTTAGGATCCTCTCTTCCCTCTCCCTCCCCCTTTTCCAGAGAGATGGAGCTGCAAGGGGTGTGGTGCTGTGCAACAAGTTGCAAAACTCAGTTGGATCTGGTCTCTCCAGTTAAACAGGGAAAGCAAATGAGGCTGGAAAAGGGCAGCAATAATCAGACTCTCCTGATTCAAGGCAACAGGACCCTACAATGTCACTGAGCTCCAGGGACACAGGCTTCCCTGAAGAACATCTTGACCAAAAGCTGCCGAGCCATGACTCATCTCCCACTATCCCTCTCCTTTTCTCTGATCAGCTTTCCCCTTCCTGGTAACACTGACCCCAAATCTGCCTTTCCAGCTCTCCTCAGCCAATGGATATCCTTACCGGAACTCCTCACTCAAGCGTGGCCAGACGGCTGACCAGACACAGGCTGGGGATGCCTTCAAACAGAATGTCACTCCACATGGAAACAGGTAATGGATCTGCACCCCCAGAGCTTCAGCTTGGAACCTCATGAACACACATGGACACATATGTTGACACTGGGAAGTCTGAGCATCCTGGACACAACTCCCTGCCACTATTAATAACCACCAAGAGCAGATAAAGATCAGCTGAGGGATTATTCCCGTGAGCACTGTCTGCTGTTTAACCCCCAGCAGCTCTGCAAGGAAAGGAATCCCAGGTGTTTTCCACCACAGGAGGCAAAAATATAGGCTGGCTTCATCAGTCCATCCATAGGTCTTGTTTCTCAACATCAGCCCACCAAAGTGACCCTTAAGGATCAGGTGCCAAAGATGCTGCACAGCGCTTTGGCTCTCCATACGTGCAGAGACGTTGGAATCATGGAATTACAGAATGGATTGGGTGGGATGGGACCTTAAAGATTGCCCAGTTCCAACCCACTGCCATGGCCAGGGACACCTTCCACTATTCCAGATTGCTCCAGGCTCTGTCCAACCCGGCCTTGAACACTTCTGGGATGGGGCAGCCACAGCTTCTCTGGGCAAATTGTGCCAGTGCCTCTCCACCCTCACAGGGAAGGATTTCTTCCCAATATCCCATCTAAATCCACCCTCTGGCAGTGGGAAGCCATTCCCCCTTGTCCTGTCACTCCAGGCTCTTCCCCAGAGTCCCTCTCCAGCTCTCTTGGAGCCCCTTTAGGCACTGGAAAGGTCTCTAAGGGCTCCCTAGCGCTTTCTGTTCTCCAGGTTGAACATTCCCAGCTCTCCCAGCCTGTCTGTGTAATGCTCCAGCCCTTGGAGCACTTCCTGGCCCTTCCTGGCCTCCTCTGGACATCCTTGAGGAGCTCTCCATTCATGCCAAAGCCACCACAGGTTGCATAGACAGGAGGAATCTGCCCTAAGGGAAGGGCACACACAAACCTTGCCCTTTTGGAAACACAGGGCCAGGGAAGAGCAGCCCGAGCTCCCAGTGCTGCTGGAAAACATTTTAGCTGAGGAAGGAGCTTTGTTTCACTGCAGACAGCAGCTCCCCCTTGGCTTTAGACACAACCAAAGGCAAACCACTGATGAGAGGCTGAATAAAACAATATATTCCAGTCCTGCCCACCTCTCCCCCAGGGAACTGACAGGGCGCAGGGTTCAGACAACTCTCCTTAATGAGACAGAATTCTAGAAAATGGGGAAAAACCCCTCCCCTTTCTTCAGAAGTCTTGGAAAGTTCACTTCCAAACCCAGAACCAATCAGGCCATCCTTCTGCCTCAAGGAAAGATGTCTCTTCCACCTTTTAACAGTTCCAATGCTCATTTTCCATCACCAGTTACTCCATGGTACAAAACCTTCATCAAAGTACTTCTAGTTCAGAGTTTAGAGGCTCCATCTGCTTCCTTGTTTACATGAGCTCACACCTTGGAAATTGTTACATCTCCAAATGCCACCAAACTCTTCCCAAATTCCACATCAGACCTCTGCCTTGATTTGACACATCATTTTGCAGGGATCTGAGTCAAGTTTTCAGCTGACCATCTACTTTTCTGTCGCCAGCTCTAGTCTGGGAAAAAACCCCTCAAGCCAGACTGTTTTTCCATGGTTTTCTGTTCTAATCTAAAAGATTTATAAGCTTTACTGTAAGAGTTCAAATCCAAAGCAAAATACATTAAATCAAATTCTATCAGCAAAATAACTAATTTTGCTCATTCACCATATCACTGGTCCTGGTAGGAATGGGGAAATGATGCAATGTGGAACAGGGAAAGAATTAGGATCATTTCTCTTCTCCAATTCCAGTTTTCTTAGCCTTGTAATTGGATGGGCCTCCACTAAAACTCCAGTTTTTCCTCCTGCAGGAATTTCGAGGCCCAGGGAGTGCCCAGGAGATTTGCCAAAATCCGCTACGATTTCACTGCGCGAAACGCCAATGAGCTCTCGGTGCTCAAGGATGAAATCCTGGAGGTACGTGAGCATTCCTGGCAAAAGATGTGTCCCCTCCCCTTCCCAGGGGCAGGAGAGAGCTCAGGATACCAGCAAGCACCAACTCCGTTTTCCCTGGTGGTGTCTGAGCAGCGACACGGAGCTTTGCTCAAATCCAAAGCTGGAACTGTGCTGTGTCCTTCCTCAGCTCAAACACGTCGGTCCCACCTTAACCACAGTGAGGAGGGAGGACAACAACTCCCTGTCGTGCCCTGCTCATCGCCTGCTGGGTCTGTGTTCCCTATTACCACTTCCCCCTCCACGAGGAATTGTTTTCTCTGAAAAACACCTTTTTCATAACCTTTCTCTTCCTACAGCTGGAGAATGTGGGACATGACTTGGGCTAACACCAATCTGTGACCTGGGGAAAAGGTTTCTGTGCAAAATGTAGCTTTTTATTTATTTATTTATCTATTTTATCACAAAAAGACAACAGAAACTCAGTCATTGGGAAAAAAAATAGATCTGGAGAAACAGGGACATTATGTAGCAACTATGAGTTCATCAGCACCCAGACGTACTCTCCTGTTCATCCTTACGATAAATTCTGATGCCTTCCAGGAAAAGTTTCAATCCTGGATTGCATCTGAGAGCAGCAGATCTAATCAGAGTTCCTGGCCTCAGTGATGTCCTTCTGGGTGGTCCATCTCCACTATATCCTGGTTGTGTCTGCCTGAAATCCCATGTTCCCACTAGCAGATTTATTTTTGTCCCTCTCTCAGGTGTTGGAAGATAATAAGCAATGGTGGAAGTTGCTCAACCGGAGTGGGCAGGCTGGTTACGTTCCATACAATATCCTGGATGTGGTGAAACTGGAAGAGCTCGAACAGGTCTGTAGTCAGGTGGTACCTGACTGGTACCAGCTGCAGGGCACAATCTGCCTCTGGGAATAATCTTGTCATTACACCTCCCTGGATTTCTTAGGATACTATGCACAAGTCAGGATGAACCCTCAGAAGCAGACAAAGTCAGGAGATTACTAAGTCTCCTACGATAAAACTCCCATTTTGCCACTATTGCCAAATAAGGCCTTTCCTTCCCATTTGTGCAGCAGCCTCCTGTTTTCCATATTTTTCCATGTCAAGATTTTTGTTGGGAGTTAAATTAAAGATGGACACTTCCCTCACCCAGTTCAGTTCAGCAGCAGGAACATGTCACTTGAGGCAGATGGAAATACCATTAAGTGAGAATTAAGTGAATACTGAAACTTGCACTACAGAAATGTGGAGCTGGAGTGTTCTAAACACCCTAGGGAAGCATGGAATTGCTTCCCTATTTGGATGAAGCCTGAGGGGGCCCAGCAGGCTTCTGGATAAATCCTTGCTAGTTTAATCAAAACATCAAAAAACTTTCCAGTCTGCTCCAGGCCCTTGGCAATGGTCACGCTTCACATCCCAGCTATGGAGCAGTGAGGCTTTGCCTTCCAATGGGATTGAACATATTTGGCATCTCTAGGAATTCCCTTGTGCAAACTTCAGACTTTGCTTTGGGTTCTTCATGCCCAGAAATTAACTTCTTCCATGCAGCTTCATGTGACGTCTCACCAGCTCCACATCAGCACAAGGACAACACGGCAGTTTGTCCATCTATGGGTGTGAGATGAAAATTTTAAGAAAATGAAAAATGGTGGAAAAAAATTATTAATTTTTTTTCCCATTTCTAACCAGTCTAACCAGAGGTACAAAGGAGACCTGAGCCCCAGGGGCTATGGCCCATCCAGTCCAACTCATAAGATGCCTGCCAGCTACGCTGGGGATAAGTGGGGCAGTGAGATGTTATCACGCAACTCGCCACAGGACGCCAAAGAACGTACGTGTGTGTCCCGCTCTGTGTCCCACACTGCAATCCCCTGGGTTTGGGTGCTCCAAAGGGGTCCCCTGCACGTTTCAGTGATCAGAAATAGAACAGCACCGAGTCTGGAGGCCATTCCAGGTAGGAAAAGAGCCAAGAAAGCAGCCCTGGAACTTGTGGCACCTCCCGGGCTCTCGGGCACCCCGGGATGAGCAGGGCAATAAGTGATCACCCCACTCCTCCTTTCTCCAGCTTGACCTTCCTCCTCCTCCTCCCAAGGAGAGAGTTCTCTTTCCCTTCCAAAACATTTAAGTGTATCTAAGAAACAGCTCAGGTCAATCCCTTTCTCTCCCTTCCTTTTGCTCATATCCTACCACATATGTGGTGCCTGCCTGGCTGGTTCTTTCATGTGGTTCCACAGAGTTCCCAGCCAAAAGGGAGATCCACATCTCTCCCTCACCCTGCACGAGTTGCAGGGGTCACAGAGCAGGAGAGAGACCAGGGGCCCTGCTCACCTCACCCCTTATCCCACTCTGTCCACTCCTGGACGCAGGAGCCCTTTTGGGATGATGGAAAGCCCTGCAATAAAAGGGCACGAATCTGTTCATAACACCGAGTTATTCTCCACAGTCCTCAGGAGTTTCATGGGGAAAGTGACGCTGGATGAAGTGTCACTGCAGTTTTCATAGAATCACAGGATGGCCTGGGCTGGAAGGGACCTTCAGGCTCATCTCATCATGAATGTGTGGCTCACTCCCAGTTTGTGCTTCCTGCCACTTCTGTTCTGCTCTGCTGCTGAGCAAAACCTGGATCTCTGGGATCAGCAAATTACTGACTAGAAGTAGCAGAGAGGACTGAAAAGGTCTCAGTCCCAAATCTCCAACTGTAGATTCTCACAAATCTGTCCTTCCACATCAGGCAACAGCCAAGGGGTGATGAGAGAAAAATAAATGGCAACACAGGGGCACAGGAAAATGGGAACCACTTTTCTGGGCTGAATTTAAATAAAAATGCTGAGCCACACCCCCATTTTCCTTACAATTTCCCCACAAACACATTTAATGGGATTTGTGACTGAAGACTTGATTTCATTCCCTACCTGTTTCTACAGAACTTATCCACCAAATGGATGAGCTGAACGACGAGCTGCTAAAGAAGATCACAAACAATAAAATTCAGCCTCCCCACAGGAATTTCAAAGTGGAAAAGCCTCAGCAAGTTTTTGTACCCCTCACCTTTGAATCCAGCACTGAAGAAGTCAAAGCCTGGCTGGAGGCCAAGTCATTCAGCAAAGAGTAAGATTTGCTCTGTTGCCACCTGGAATTCTTGTCTTTCCCTGGAGAAGGAGCAGGGGAGGCCGCTGGCACCACCTCACCTGGAACAAGTCACTGGGATTTACTTAAAAAGCCTGTGTTGCAAATTAGATTTCAACCCTATTCAACCCAGGCTCTATAACCAGGATGTTCAGAGCTCAAACTCACTCCTTTTCTCTCTTATAAACATTTTCTTGGAGAAAAATAATTAAGGAACTAAACCCACTGCCTGAAATGCCACTGGAATCACAGCTGCCACCCTGGCACAGCCCCAGGGCCCTGTGATCTGCTCCCAGTGCAGCTCCCAGCCCTCATCTCCCACTCCTCACCTCTGTCACAAGGTCACATGCAGCACAACCATCATCTCCCCACTTTGTGTCTCCTCAGGACTGTGGAACACCTGGGCATCCTCACCGGAGCTCAGCTCTTCTCCCTCAACAGAGAGGAGCTGAAGAAGGTATGTGGTGATGAGGGAAACAGAGTCTACAGCAAGATCACAGTGGAGAAAAACCAACTGGAGGTAAGTGTTTTTCTAGATAATTCCTGCTGGAATAGGGGGCTGTACCAGCACTATCAGATAGCTCATTAAACAGAAACATATTTTAAGAAATACAGTTGAAAAAAAATAAACAAAACTCAATGCAACCAAAACCCACACCAGCAATAAACACACCTAAAAATTCTGAAGTGTCTTTTAAGCAAAAAGGCCCTAAATGTATAAGATCCTCCTGTTTCCACTAATTAATCTGCTTTTTACTGATATCACCTATCTCTTTGAAACTAGCTCTACTCCTTCAGCATTCATTAAATACTATAATTAATTACAGCTTGAAGTTCAAATCCAAACTTCCTGTTTTGTTTCCATTCCAGAAAAGCAGAGGAGAGTCAGAGCTCCAAGAAATCATGAAGCGCCGCCAGGAAAGGATTGATTCTGCTAATTAAAGTCTCTCTGCTTTATTTCAGCTCTTAGCCCTAAGTAGTGCAGAAAAAAAGGGAATGAAAGCAATGATTCCTGGCCCAGGCCGGAGGCAGCAGAGCTCCCCTTGGGGTCCAGCTGCCATCAGAGTGACAATTCCTTGAACACTCTTGGGAAGGGTTGACAATAAGACCATGTCCCACTGGGAAAGGTGTTTTAATTTTGCATGAAGTATTTTTTTTATAACTATATATTTTATACTGGAATTTTCCGTGCATGCTATCGGAGCAGGATTCACATGGGGCTGGATGTACAAGGGCTGGACTCAAGCAAACAAAGACCCCCAGAGCTTTTCTCCGAGGGCTGTCCCTGCTCCTCCCCTCACTGGCAGAGCAGGTGTAGCACACAGCAAGGAGAGGCAGCCTCAAGGCCTGGAGCCTGCACCATGGGAATAAGGCTTTGGAACCTTGCACTGCTTTGGGTTTAAGGAAAGGACATTAACCTCATCTCGTTCCACCCCCCATCATGGGCAGGGACACTTCGCACAAGCCCAAGTTGTTCCAAATCCTGTCCAGCCTGGC
>VZTT01005264.1:3281-58198 GCA_013400855.1 Buphagus erythrorhynchus | reverse complement strand
GCAGCCCGGCGAGGCGGCCGGCGCCCCTCGCCATCACCGCTCCTAGTAGTAGGAGGAGGAGGAAGGCGCGGATACGTACAGGACTGGCGCACAGCAGGGCGGCAGCGGCAGGCTAAGCCGGGCAGGGACATCCCCGTCAGTGGCAGCCATGGAGCTGAATCATTTTGGGTATTAGAGAGACGGAATAAGGACGGAAGAAAAGCAGCAGCAGCAACCCGACAAGAGAGTCCATGAAAAGGAGAGAGGGAGGGAGGAGGAAGGGGGAGCCAGCCAGGCAGCCTCTCTCTCCTCCCTGTGTCTGGCTGTCTCTGGAGGAGGCTCCGCTCCGCACGCTCTTCCTTCCCCCTCCGCCGCCTCCTCCCCCTTTATAACAGGCGGCACCCGCTCGTCCTCCGCAGAACCGCGCCTGGAATCCGTCCTCCTCCTCCCGCGTGTGCGTCCGCCCCGTCCTTTCTTCCCTCAGGGTCTACTCCCGGCTTCCCCGCCGCCGCGGGTCTCTCCCTCCCAGTGCCTGCCCCGTCTCCTCGCGGAGCGCTGGAGGAGGCGCCGCGGGGGGGAGGAGGGGAGAGCTCGCCAAAGGGGAGGGCGGGCGAGAGACAACGTAAGATGGCGGCGGCCGCCGCGCACGCGCGCCCCGCCGGCAGACATAAAGCCCGTCTGGCCGGGGCTGGCGGAAATAGGGTTCGGCTCGCGTGGCGGAAATGGCCGAGCGGCGCCGAGCCCGCGGCGGGCGGGTGGGGGTGTCCCGGCCGGGGAGGGGGCGAGCCTGCGGCCATGGCCAGGGCGGGTGGCCGTCCCCCTTTCCTCCCCGGCCGCGTCGTGTACCCGCCAGGTGCCCCCTCTCTGCCCGCAGCATGACTGTGCCTCACATGACCTGCCACCGCCGCCTCCCTCCCCCTCTCCTCAGCTCCGCTGCAGATTTATTCAAGTTATTCATCACCTTCTCTCCTTCCTCCCCTCCCTCGGTCCAGAATATTCCTGCCCGCTCCTTCCCCCGCGCATGGGAAGGAAAGCGGAGTGTGCGCGCATCCCCCTTGCTCGGGGCCGCCTTTCTCTTTGTGCCCGGGGCGGGCGGCTCGCGCCGGTGCCCTGTTCCATCCCATCCCATCTCATCCTATCCCATCCCATCCCCGGCGGGGGTCGCCGCCCGCCCCGCAGGCGCCCTGGGCACCGCCGGTGCCGGGGCAGCGATGCCCGGAGGTCGGGTGGAATCGTTCATCTGCATCCACATGCGGCGTGTCACTGTGCGTGTGTGTCTGTGTGTGTGTCTGAGCTCATGAAAGCTCCAGACGAACCGTACCGAAGCACTGATTAAAAAAAAAAAAAAAAATTAAAAAAACACACACATAAACCTAACGTTCAAAACTTACTAAATGGGATCGAGGTGAAATCAACCGACCTGCCTTCGCTGTTCCAGTGCCGTCATCCCCAGAGCCAGGCGGTGAAGCTCAACACGCCCGCCACGGTGAGGCTGTTCCCATCCCATCCCTTCCCATCACATCCCAAACGGAGCTGGCTTCTCCCCTTCGGTGAGCAGCAGCCTCCTGATCCCTAGAGACACTCGATGCACACGTATTTGCCAGGAGATCTTCCTTTGCGTCCTTGTGCCTGTTGGCTTGCACAGAGCTGCCTGGCAGATATCTCATGGCCCCACCATGCTCAGTGGATCCAGCCCAGTGGATCCCCACCACTGGCATTGCTCCACCTCTCCCGGCCGCAGAACCATCTCCAGACTTTCAGAGCTCGATAGGTGGGGGGTCCTGCATTCCTATAGAGACAGGTTCACACCCTCTGCCCTGTTTCTAGGTAGGGTGTGCGCCATGCCTGGAAAGCTGCTCATATTCCCAACTCCTGGCAGCATGGCCTGGTCTCCAAATGGAGGAATCCATGAGCAGGCAGGTGGTGCCTCAAATCACTGCTTTGAAATTGGTCTGGCTTGCTGGGAATGGTGAAGTGTTTGCAGGACTTGAGCCCACTGGTCAGGACAATCAACAGGGCATGGAGAAAAAACAGGGATTGGCTCTTGCTGCGGTGAATATTTTGGCACATAAGGAAGAGTAGTAGAACTTTAATAGGAAAAAAGTTGTGAGAGTCCAAGATATTATATCATATAACTGAGTCATTAGAGGGTTCTTATGGGAGATGTAAATGTTAGTTCCTTCAGGCAGAGAGGAGATTTGAGTCTCCAATGTTTAGTGTGTGGCATTTAATCACCAAAGAACTAAAAAGCTGCTTTTTTTGCTCCATTTTGTGAAAAGGGCAAGGATTCAAGGTCACAATACAGCAAGAGCTTTTGCTGCCTGTTCCTGCATTTCACCCTTCCATCTTGCCTCTCCCTGCTAACCTGGCTTATCTAGCTCTCATTTGGTGTGGGGATAGGGGTGGCTTTTGAGAAAACCCTGCCTTTTGCAGTTTAATTCCTTTTGTCTGGAATGCAGGCATTCAGCTCAGGTCTCCAGCTACCTGAAAGGTAGACTTGCAACCCTTGCTCCTTCCGTGGCTGTACTGCCTTTATACATCTGTAAAAAGAACAATTGACACATAGTTAAATAAGATTCTTCTTTTCCTGAGGGCAAGACAATATTATTTTTTTAAAACTGATAATCAGATACAAGCCCATACTTAAAGACCATACTACCTGAAAGTGAGCTGCCTATGTGTAACCTTCACAGATTTCAGGACAGCATCACAAAGGTGCCCACAATCTATCTACATCTTGATCCTTGGTGCAACACTGAAATCTTAGATTGTCTTTAATGAGATACTCATATGTGTAAACATTTTTGAGATGAGAGCTTGACACTGTGAGTCAACTGCCACTAAAAATCCTTGTTCTGTCTGCTTATAACTTTCCCAGAACAATTTCCTTTGAGGAATTGAGCCTTCTATGATGAGTTGCAGCTCAAAGATGAATTTTTGAATGTTTGAACAAAGTCCAACTACTTTTAAAGCACATAGGCTATGAATACAGATGAGTTGGTTTCAAGACTTAAAAATTTGAGCAAAAGCAACCTAAAAAGGATTGAGCTGTAAAGTTTGTATGCACCTAATCAATATCGGCAAGGCTGAAAAAGTGTTAAAAGTGCAGTACTGTTATTGATTAAATGTGTGCTTTGCCTATGCTAATTAACTTATATTCATTTTGAGTAGTTGGGCTGCTTCATAGTACAATATGTGAAATTTTTTTTTTTTTTAATTGAGCCCATATAGTTCTCTTCTTACAAAAAGAAACTGAAGAAAAAATGAAATTTATATAACAGTGTTAACTTATCTGCGTGATGTGGTCACTGATCTGTTAACAATCAAAATAATGGTCTAGACTAGACAAAGCACATCGGAAGTGGCACGTTTGAAATTAATTTTTTAATGCTGCTTGTAAATATGAACATTTTCATGTTACACCCTTTTTCTTTCCTTATCTATTTTCTTCAGGTATAAGCTTACTTCTCTTTCTTTTTTTTTTAAGCATTAGTCTAAGCATAAAAATGGGATTCTCGGATTAACAATTTTAAATTCTTTTCATATCCATTAAACTATATGAAATGAAAATTAAACCACTGAAATTTATAAGTGTTATGGATTGTGTTCTTTAGTTGTTCAAAGTGGGAAAAGAAATTTCATCATATATCTAATTTACAAAACACCAGATATTTAAAAATTCAGCCATCACACGATGGACCATGTGTGGAAAGTAAGCGAAATTACCCAGTAGTTATTCCAAACAGGTCTACCTGCTATTTTTTAATTAACTGTATTGATCAGCCAGTTGGAACCAGAGTTACTTGTGTCATCACTGGATGGATTCAGCAGCTTGTAGACCATGGTCACTGCTCATGACTGCAGGGCAGACAGTCCTGCAGTCCCACCGTTACCTCAGCTGCAGCCTGAAGACTGCTGGAGGATTGCCAGGATAGAGGAATCCCTTTGGATTGCCTCTCCTATGTACATGCTTCCCAAATGAACAAGCACAGATGAGCTTGATGCAGTCCTCGCTGCCAGGCAGGGAGAGTGAGTGTTTGGAATAACCCTTATTTCAATTTTTAAATCTTATGATTCGGGCTAGTGCAAGAGAACAAGATCTTCACAGTGTAAATATTTAGAGATCTGTCTCCCGTATATGTAATGTTTCTTTAGGCAGGAAACAACAAGCCTTGTTACCACCACAGATTCTCCAAGGATACCAAAAGAAGCAGTATTTTAATATTTTCTTTCTTTGGCTCCTTTACTATTTGACACAGTTGTGTGCATTCATCTTAGCATATGCAGTAGTTTATGTCTTTGTACCAAGTAATTATAAAGCCAACAAGCAGGAATACTATGGGGTTTTTACTCAAAACAGTCAGAATTATGACAAATAAGTCTAATGTATGCTTTAAATCCTGTGTGACTGCTTCATAAATAATTTTTTTAAAAGTTTAATGAAAATAATTTTTTCCCATGAAGCTGCCATTGTTGGTTTAGACAGAAAGCTTCTCTCTGTTCATTAATATTGCTGACTGTAGTCTCCAAGTTGATTTGCAAAGATGTATGTAATTTTTTCTTCCTTCTAAGAGAAGCAGTCACAAGAAAATTCTCACCTTTCAGCCCTGAAAAAGTGGTAATTCTGCTTCTGCATTTTCTTAGAAAGTTCAAGTCAAGTCTTGATCTTCCTTTCTTGTTTTGTTTTTAGTTGGCTGGTTAGTTGGTTGATTGAGTTTACTGATTCCAAAACGCCTACTGAGACATTTTTCATCCCATATTTTAATTCTTATTAAATAATGCTGAACACTTGGGAAAGGTAAGTTTTCTCACAAGTTTTTATTAAACAAATGCTTGCAGAAATCAACAATTCTAGTAGTCTTGAAAAAAAGAAATCAGTTTTCTTTAGACTAGTAAGGTGTATTCCAATGCCAATATACACAAAATCATATCTTTCTAGATCACCTGGAAAAGTTGTTATAAAATATTCATTATACCTGCACCTGGGCAATGTGGCCAAATAGGTAGTCTTTTTTTTAATGGGCATTGCATTCAAATTCCGATTTAATGAAAGATGTTTAGAAGCTTTATCTTTGCTTTAAACTTTGTAGGTGTGTAGACTACATACAGGACTTTATTTTTATTATTACACTGTATTGTGGGAGCAAAGGATAAAAGTAAATCCTCCACCAGCCCATGACTAATGAATTAACAGCCAAAAGATCACCATCATTTTTATCACTGTATTCATCTTGCTCTCCTTTATTCCTCCATTTTCTCTTGAATTTGTAGTCAACTGATGAACTTGCATCGTACAGAAGTGCCAAGTTACGGAAAGTATTTCCTAGATACCTCAACATGCAACTCTAATGAATGCAGTACCACTGTAGTGTGAGATCATTTATTTAATTAAGTGTTTGTAGAGTACAGGTCTTAGATTGTTAACTGTTTGATCTTTGATTAGTCAGCCAAATGGTATATATAATTAAGCTGAAGATTAAATAAAATAGATGATCAAATCAGTAGAAAATGGTCCAACAGGTAAATAGAGCCTCTCCCCCCCGCCCATTTTTGGCTTTTGGGGTTTTTTTTGTCTGGTAAATCAATGAGCAAAGTAGCAAGTCAACCTTTTTTTTTTAGATTAGTTTTTGTTTTTATGAATTAATCATAAACATTTGCATAGGACTGTTTAAAAATGATGAAAATGTGAGCTCTTACTTTGTAGTTTCAGTTGCAAAGATTGTGTGGAATTGTTTTCTTCTGACTGATCCTAACCCTGATAGAGGAAAGCACTTAGGAAAATGTTTTGTTTAGGAACATAAGTTGTATTCCCTCACTACACTGGGAATTTTGTGATGTCTAAAAGTTCTGTGATTTATGTGTGGTTTTTTTGAATGGTCAGGAGTGAATGTGTCTGTTGTGATAAGTCACAAATCTTTGGAATTCTTTGGAAAAGTGGAATGTATAGTTAGTTAGTATTTAGTACAGCCACACAATTTTTGTCATATTATCACACGGTAACTGGAGGCAGATAAGATGTCCTGATCATGGAGGGTACAGAGAAATTCTTCTTGAACTCATTTAATTGTCTGAAGCTTGTGTATCTAATTTTCATTTCCCTTTTGGCTGTGTCAACAGTGTTTCTGGCCATTTAAAACATATTCTGTGGAAGCAAGTATTTGTTTGCAGAAATCCAGAATTTTCTATGAGACAGTACTTGAGAAAACTTCAGCTTTTTTTTTATATACCTTAGTTGTAGTGTAACTGAACTGCTTACTGAAAACAAGCACAGATTGGTCATGAGCACAGCAGAACTAAACACAATTTTTATCAACAGTCACTTGATATGTTTCCTGGTAACTCCAATAATAAAAGTTATATATACTACACTATTTCTCTGCTAAAGGACTTACAAACTCATTCACAGTAACCGTAAATTTAATTCTTCTACATCTCTGAGGTCTTTGGTTTGCTTCCCTACATTATGATTTTTCAGGCACCTTGTCTCCAATTATCTCAGCACTTTAAATACTGTATGTGTCACTTTTGCTTCTGCACGCATACACTGACAAGCCTTGAAAGTCATATTAAAAATGCCCTTGTGACAAAATTCAGTGGGAAACAGGTTTAGGATTTCCAGCTCAAGCACGAGAAAAAAATTTGCCTTTATCACTTTCAGTAGAACAAAAGATGTGCAGAGTCCTGACAGTTCAAACACATAGTCAGAGGCTTAACTTCAGTCATGTGAATAGTCTCTTTGACTATTAACTTTTGGTCACCAAACCCCTAAAAACTTAACATTAAATGTGTAAATATTTGTAGGCTCAGAAGACAAAAAGATGAAGTTTGTGCTAAGGTGTGGCCTTATGGAGACTTAGGATTTTGTTTACCTTTAGTTGGTAACACTGTTGAGTCCTTATCAAGAAGAAAGTTACTCCTTATGCTGCCAATATTTTTTTGAAAGATGTTGACATTATGTCTGATGGAGCTTTGTGTCTTAGCTTAAAAGCCAGGCCTGCAATATTTCATGGCTTTAGGATCAAGCTGCATTATCTCATTTCCAGTTTTACCTGTTATTAAGGCATTTTAACTGTTGTCAATAAGAAATTAGAATTACTAATTCTAAAAGTTCTAATTTTGTTTGATGGCCTGTTTTAAATAGGCCATCAAACAAAAATGCATGCTGCTATTGATTGGAAAGTGCTTTTTTCCTGCTCAGTCTTAATACCTTTATTAGTAGTTTCAGCATGGAAGCACTGATGAGAGTTTAAAATCCACTGGGATTACTTGCCACATCTCACTGCTGAATGAGTTCTTAGATAACACATGAGGAAAGGCAGAAATAGTATCAAAACACACCTCAGACTGTGCTGATGGAACCCATCCTACTTGAATAAAGGGCAGTATGTCAGTGTGTCTGTCCTGTGAGACAAAATGTGGTGACATTGTAAGTGAAGGAATTGCTTCCTGCAGCAAACACCCCCTGCCCAGTGTCTCCCAGTTGTCTCTGTTAAACCATCTGTGGGAAGCAAAAGACAAATCCTGGTCAGCATGCATGCTAAATGGAGCTCAGTAACATGCAGAACACTTGCTCTCAAATTGACAGGTGCCTCCTCAGCAGCCTAGCGAGGATGGTCAAAGGGGACTCCTTGATGAGAGGACTTCTAACAACTCCCTCTTGGTGTAGGCTGCAGGAGATGGTACCTTTTTCTTGGTGCATAAAGAAGGAAGTTAATGGGATACAAATGAAATTCATAGACATGAAGATGAGAGGTGATGTGTCAATCACACTGGTCCAGGAAATAACATGCAGGCTTAGTATTTCCAGAAGTATGTTTGCTTACTTCACGTGCTTAGTAAACACAAAATTAGATCTGATTTTGGAATATAAAATAGATGCAAAGTAACATTTTTAATGTTTGGTGACATTTGTGAAGATGATGTTGCTGGTATGCCCTGTGAATTGCAATAATTTAAGAACATTGTGGAACTAGAAGTATATTAGAGAACAGGAAATAGCTCAGAAAAATGCAGCAAAAAAGTGATGTTGGAAAAAGCAGGAGTTTCAGTCATGATGTGTGTTTGTTTATGAGTGTCAGGTTGAGGCATTAAATCACAAGATAATCATCTGTGACTATTTAAAGGGGATGGGTAGTATTTCAAAATCCAAATTCAGCTCACCCCCATTGAGGTACCTGAATTAGAAGTGTTTCTGTAACATTGCTCGTACAGAGCAGGGACATTCACCTACATGCTCTACATCCTCTGGTGCTGTCTCCACTGACTGCTAGGAGAATCCAGGGTAATTAGATGTCTTGCATGTGTCTATCAATAGGGACCTTAGGTGAGGTGGGAGGTATGTGAGCCCATGGCATCAGAAAAAGAATATTTAGTCTGAACATCAGAACAAGCAGTCTGGAAGGTACACTGGACATGAATAGTAAAAGACAGCCCATGAGAAAAGGGTAGAAAATCAATTACAATGACACTCAAATTTATTTTGATAAATTACTAAAGAATTGCCTGTACAGAGTAATCCTATTCTTACCAAGAGAGGGTTCAAATAATCTGTAAGATTATTCCTACCATTAATACATACAATACTCTTGTCTGGCAAAGGACAACAATCAGTAGTTGAAGGCTCTTACCGGATACCAGGATTAAAGTGATAAGTGATTATCCAGAGCAGGAAAGAACATGATTTTATTCTTTAACATTATGCTGGGGGATAAAATCACATTCTTTATATAGATAAATCTATTAATGTATATAAAGATGTGCATAAAAATGTAAATATTTTAATCTGTGGTTTTATACATGAAAATCTACATAGTATTATTTTATATGTACAATCTTAACATATGTTTCCTAACTGAAGCTTGGTGATGCTCTCATTGTCTGCTAATTGACACTTCCGCCTCCTCCTGCAGTCAGATGTTATTAGCCAAGGCTGCTCTGGGCTTGGTTTGGGCTGGCCTGTGCAGCTGAGAGCCTCTTCCCATGTTTCTTGTCTTCCTTCTTCCCAAACTGGACATCTGTCTACAGTCCATGTGAACATGACCTCCCAAACCTAACACTGGCAGGTAGATGAAAGCAGATTTGTGGGTTCAGCCCTGGCTTCATGTTACTGATGTTGTCGTCTTTTCTCTACTCTGGCATCCACTGTGCTTGGAGGCAGTGATGCTTCATGTTCATTTAAAAAGTGTTTAAGAACACCAAATCTGTATTGTACAAATTTCTTCACTGTACAGCTTCTAAAAACTATCCGAACGTACCTTTAACCTATCATTTAAATTATATACCGTGTTCTTTAGCACACTTAAATGCGTTTGTTAAGGTGCTGATTGTGGGGGTTTTTCTTTGTTTGTCTTCTATTCTACTCTTCACTTACTTTCTGTGACTTTCTCCTTCTGATGCTTAGAGTGTTTTTGTTCTCTGCAAAACTTCCCTCTTCTAAATCTTAGAACAGCTACACATAGCTGCCACCACTTTCAAAATACTGTTTTCAGGCTTCCAGTTAGACCAGCTTCTTCTCGGGTAGGGTCACACAAAGGTTATGCTGCTTCTCAACTAATCCTCTGAGGCCTAGAAACAGGTTTTTCAAGCAGAATAAATAACTCTGCTGAGCCATTACACTCATTGCAAAGTGTTAAATAGCTGATTTCAGTGTTTTTGTAGACAATGATGAGTGAATACTGCATTTTGTTTCTTTTTTTAGCCTGCTTTCCTAAGGAAACAAAGCTTACACAACTGTTCTGCCTGGCTGTCTGTCTGCTTGTCTGTCAGCCCCTCTTTAATAACTCTGAACCTGTTTGTTGGTTTCAGACTGGAACAGAGATCCCAAAGGTATGCTAGCACTGAAGGTCCTGCACTTCTGCAGCCTAGGAAAAGATGAGGTCCTAACACAGGCTCCAAGGAACAACAGGTGACCCCACGGCCCTTTGGGGCAGCAGTGGCCACAGCACCACAGGCCAGCCACCACACAGCCCTCTCTGGGGGCAAAAAGAGCTTGAGCAGGGCCAGTGTTCTGGTGAGGAGAAGAATGTTGATGAATTGGGAAGGATGGAGGCCTGCTCTGTAGCACAGCAAAAGTCTGTAGGCAAGCAAGTATTAATGCTGTTGTTCATGGGACAAGTACATTTATGACAAAGAAAGCTGCATGCAAAAAGAGATTCCTTCTCTGGAGTCTTTCTCTTTGTGTGCATGCACATCATGGACTCATGGTGCATGTGTATTCATTTTTCAGTTGGTTGGCTTAGTCTTGGATTTGAGTCATTAGGTGCCACTGAAATACAAACAGATGTTAATATTGCAGCAGGAATGTGAGATTTAATTCTCTAGTACCCAAGAGATAGAGCCTACAGCTTAAAATTTTCAGAGTCCTCATGGGCATTCAAGTTTCCAGCTCCTCCAAGTCTTAAATCTTCTCAGCATTGCTACAATTTTCAGCTGTTTATCCTTGCAGGAGGCTGTTCTTTAGATATCCAGTGTGCAGCTACTTGGTATTTGTCCTCTGTTTCTCTCTGTGCCGTGGAAGATGACACTTTGCAGCTGCTGGTTAGCAGACTTCATACTCTAAGGTTTTAACATCTTCATGCTTTAGCCATGGAGGTCACAGTCTGAATTCTCAGTTGCATCTATTGATAGCAAATAAGATGAATCATCTGATTCACATGTTAAGCAGTAAAGGTGCACATAATTACAGTGTCTTAAAAAAACAATCATGGTGTGGCAGGTACTACAAACAAACTGGAGAACAAAATCTGAACAGCTAAATGAACACTATAAAAAAATACTCATGCATCTGGCATCCAGGGCTGAGAGTTTCTGTATCATACCTGAAATGGGTTGCCAGTGGGAGTGAATTCTAAATAAGGTGCCATCAGCTAAACAAGTCATTCTGTCAGAAACAGATTTAATGAGACCTATTTCCTGGAGGTTTGCACTTCATACTTGGATTCTCCCTTGTCTAATATGGTAGTGACCTTGAGCCAAGCTTTTCTTGTGGATGGGACATTCTTAAATCCTTCCCTTTCGAGTTTCTCTGCCTCTGGCTGTACTACATCAAACAGTCCCAGGGACACAGTTCTGGCCACTCAAATTCAATGCTTTGTACTGACAAATTATCCAAATGGTGCTTGGTGTGGTGCTGATCTGTGTCTGTGACAGTCTCCCAATGGATCCAGAACACAGTGTGGGGGTGAGCTTTGGCCAACCCCATTTCCATCAAGTAGCTGGTCACCCTGTTTTGGAGGGCAAGAGCATTTAGTAGTATGTAGCATGGGCTGTTCACAGCCCGCTGCCCTTAAGAACAGAAAATGGTCCTGGAAAATTAATGTAGGAATATAGACAACAAGCTATAGGAGTTACACCTTTTCCTTTGGACTACTGATATACTGCCAGAGCTTTTATCCATTAACTGCCTCTTTATACAGACCCATAGCAAAATAAGGATTTTAGAAATCTCTGCTCTGCTGTCAGATTTGGCTGGAAGGGACTGAGAGCTTCAACATTACTAGTGGGTGATGGACAGTGATGAGAAGGAGAATTCACAGACATGCAAATGTGCACACACGTTTATGCATGTATGTGCCCTTGCATTAAGGCTGCAATCATAAACCTTTGCCTAAGGAAATCAGGCTGGAAATGTCATGGCCACACACAAACTGGTCAATCTGGTAGAGTGTGCTCTGTCACCAATCTCAGCAGTTTCGATGGGGCTCAGGTAAAGTAAGCTGTAACCCAGGAACCTGCCTCCTTTTGGAGCTCTACATTTGCTCAGGTCCCCGAAATTACTTCAGCTGAACTGAATTTTATGTGGAAAAAGGCCACTGAGAATTAACACACACTTTTTGAACACTTTTGACTACATTGCTTAGCAAGCAATCTACAGCTGTGGGTGTGCAGAGATGTGCATGAGCTACGACTAAGCCATCTTGGAGTGTCCATCAGTGTAGTAATCCGAAACTTGACACAAGTAGTAGAAGCCACTTGAGGAATGGGGTGTATTCTTGGCTGGTGAGCTTGCCCTGAGCTAGTGCACGTGTTAGCATATGCAAGGTGGCTCGTACAAGGTTGGGTCAAGGACACTGCAGTGTGTCAGAATGGACTACTCAGACAGTGCCAGCACTTGGCACAGTCTAGAACTTGTGTGCTGTTGCTGTTAATTTCCGGTCTGAAGTACCCTTCTGCCCTTTGAAGTTGCAAAGAAAACTTTGAAAGCATGATCTGCTATAAAATTGGGTAGCAAATCCTCCTGAGTCTGCAAGCAGCTGAACCAAAGGTTGTGAGTGGCAAGAAAACAGCTTGTACTTTCTGTAGCATGCCATCTTCAAGGGAAGGGTTTAAGAGGTCGACATTAGCAGGTTACATCTCGTCTTTTCCACAGATATAGTTTACATTCACAGCCTGTACCTGCTGCTCACGCTTCCCTTGATATACTATCCCTCCTTTCATCCTGCTTCCCCAATGCCAGAATGTGGAATTGTTGATACTCTACCAGCTGGGGGTGGTTTATTTATCCTGCACAAGGGAAAAAGAAAACATTTGCACGTTGTTTTTTCACCGGCACTCTGAGGAATTTCCAAACAATCTGGGCTGAAAAAGAAAAGTTTCCTCATGGACTTAAATGAGAACTCGTGAAAATACAGGTTCTTCATGATTTGGGTGGTGATTATTGATTTTTTTTCTCTCTTTTCAGCAATCAATAGAAGATCAAAATGGCAGCCTTAAAGACAGGGTGGTTTAGCTAGCAAGGGTACAAGATATTACAGGCTGTCGAGATGGTATTGTTCAGGGCTATAAAAATTAAAGGCAGTTTGTGCATTTTAAGGGCAAGCTAAAATCAAGGCCTTGCAACTGCAGAAGAACCTAAACATTGTAGTAGTCTAGCTTCTAGAAATATTTCATTGACTGAATGTTAATGTGTCTGTGGGATTTTGAGGAGTGTGCATTGAGGGCAGCTGAAAATGGAATGGAGTTTAATCTGGAAAGAGACAAGAAAATGATGTCTTTCCCTGTTAGAATCAAAGCCAAAGAGAATTTGGACACTTTCCATTACTTAGAACTGACTAAGCCTCTCTTTTGAATTTAGTCTAGTGTCTATTGCAGAAATGCCAGCAAAGCTATCCATCAGTGCTGGGAGGGGAAAAAACACAGGTGCTCTCCTGACCCAGCTATTTATAGGAAAGGCTGGCAATTGCATGTGATACAAATGCCCTGGTTGTGTTTTCACATTTCAGAGCTCTAAATCCACCTCTCTGGCTGAAAACACAGCTCAAAAATGATAATTGGCTACTGGTTGTTGCTTCTTAGCAAAGTTGAAAAAACAGGAATTAAATTTAGCTACTGGAGACTGAGAAAGGAGAAGAAAATTTGGGAATCTTTGTAGAAAACTTTCTGGTTTGAGACAAAGGTGTAAGGGTACCAAAGAATTTGCATGATATATTAGTATAAGTATATTAATATTTTATCAAAACCTGTACATCCAGTAACATGCACATTTAGGATGCAGAAAGTGCTATGGCTTCTAGATACAGGCCAGGATTTGAATTCGCAGATATTCCACTAAACTTCTCAAAAATTTTCTGTTTGTTCTCCTGCTATTTGAGGAAATCCCAGGTAAACTATTTTTTTTAAGACGATGATTGTTGCCATAGGTTTCTGAAAGTTCTCATAATTTGTTAATTCTTAAGTCTAAAAATTATAATAAATATGAGAAACATCTGGGATTAAATCAGAAATGTTTGGAGCCTACTGAAGGAATCATTTAGAGCTTTGCATGATGTGAGCATGTTGCTTCCTTTCTCAACATGACTGCTATTGTCTCAGTTCCCATAAAAATTGTTTCACTGTATTTTTTCACCACTTTTTAAAGTAAGTCTTAGCAGACTGCAAAGCCAGCAACAAATAAAGCAGTTTCAGATTTTTACCTCTCTCAGGAATCTTCCAGCAGTTCTGCTAAAACTGATGTGCGAACACATTGACCTACTTTGGCAGAGATTTCCACAAGTCTTACAGGACTTAGAGTCTCCACTCTTATTATTCCTTTCTATATGCTTTAAGCAAGGGATTTGTTAGGAAGTCACATAATCAGCAGCATAAATTGCTGCTGGACAAAAAAAGAAGTGCATATTTATGAAATAAATAAATCTTAAAAACCCCAAACCAGCTCCTATTCTGTATTGTGAAAGGAAGTCTGCTTGTTCAAAGGCAGCAGAGTCTATGCAGACTACCTACTCACCTGATAAGTTAGTGGAAAAGACATCATAAGCAATAGGTGGACAACAAATCCAGGGATATTCAGTTTTGCAGGAATACCAGAAATCTTAGAGCCTCTGCCTCAGCTGATCTGAAGAAACAGAAAGAGTTTAAATGGAAGTGTGGATTTGGATTGGATATTAGGAAGAATTTCTTTACTGTGGGAGTGGTGAGATACTGGAACATGTTGCCCAGAGCCCCATCCCTGGCAGTGTTCAAGGCCGGGTTAAATGGGGCTTTGAGCAACCTGGTCTAGTGGAAGGTGTCCCTGCCCGTGGTAGCAGGGTTGGAACAAGATGATCTTAAAGATCTTGGAACAAGATGATCTTGGTTCCTTCCAACCCAAACCACTCTATGGTTCTGTGAAATCATATCCCAGCAGTACTCCATTCTGCCTTGTGCAAACCCCCATCTTTCATAAAAGCACTTGAATATCTTCAGGGAACTATAAAGGTGACTATAACTATACCCAGATTTTGGTCACAACATTCCACAGACAGCATTTAAACCTGTGTCTTTGGTTTCTGGTGTGCCCAGTATATAGAAACATTACTGTGGGGCAGTGATGGTGACCAGCATCCTACTCATAAAAGGCTTTTTCTACAGAGAAGAAGGGCCCCTGCCAGCAGAATGTCCAGGAGCACTGCCTTAGCACCGTTTCTATAAATAATGTACTGTGACCATTTTACAAATTTTGTTGAGCAGCATGGTAGAAAGTGAAGGCCCTACACCTCGTGTAGTATTTTTTTAACCTACTTTACAAAAGATTTGAAATATCTGAGAGTGCATATTTTTCCCATTTTTTTTCTCCAAACTCCAGAAATTACATATATTTCCAAACAATATGGGAATTCTAATGTATTTGATAAAAAGACAGAGGTCCCAAACACCTTTAGTTTGCACAAGCTTAATGAAGTAGAAGAGAAAGGTTGTAGTGTAACTTTTATTCCTGATATGACATGAGGATGGAGAGAAGTGTGTAAGAAAGAGAGAGAAGCTCTATTGCATAAAAGACATTGCATAAAAGCCCTATAGCCATAGCTCTCCTGGGTTTCACAGACACAGAGCTGCAGGGAGCCAGTCTCTCCTAGCCCTGCTGCAGACCAGCTTGCCACCCTGAGCAGCAGCAGCTGCAGAGGGAGGTTCTGTGGCCATTACTAATGCAGAAGCATATGTGATGATGATTTTATAATACTGACATCAGGTAGGTGGGGAGGTGACACACCAAGCCCCACACCTGCCCCAACACCGTCCCTGTGGAAAGCCAGGGCTAGTCACTCACAACCCCAGAGGCTGTCAGAATGCTCTGACTGTAATTCTCTGTGTGATAAGCAATGTGTACTTTGCTATGACACTATAGGAAGTTCTCCGTGCAAGTCATGCCATCTGGGAAGGGCAGTCTTGTTCTGGAAGGCAAGCCTGGCACTGGCTCTGCATCCCACATCCAGACTGTTTTTAAAGTACGCTTAAATGCTTGCAAAAATAGTTCAGGGTTCCTTAGTAGCTCAGTAGAAGAAAGAGTCCTGTGAACTCTACAGTTTGTTGGCACACAGTGAAAGAAACCTTGATACTGTGGGATGCAATAGCAATCTGGGAAGATCAGGGTACCAAACAGAACAGCATCTCAGAAACCAGCTGCTCGCCAGTGCTGGCCTGGACTCCTGTGGTTAACATCATGCTTCAAAGAAAGTTTGAGTGACAGCTTGGGCATAGGCAGATATCAAATCCGCTTTAAGTTCCTGGATGGGTTTTTGCTGGGTTTTTTTAATGCTTTACTTCCATGGCAATGTTTCTAATTCATAATCAAAGGTGAAAACCTTTCCTTAGCAATAGCAAAACTGCTTTTATTTGGAGAGTGTCCAAGGCATTTAAAACAGATGTGAGTGAATCTGTTGGGGTGTGGCACAATTTTTTTTTCCTCTGGTGGAACCAAGCCAAAGAGGTATTTTTAGGCCAAGCCTTCAAGCCCTGAGCAGTTCATCAATCTCAAGATCCATCTCCAATCAGAAAAGTCAGTTTAAGAGCTGGTCTTGTTTTACAGTGGGGAGAGGTACATGGGTACGTGGAAGCCTTTTGTCTGTTTTATCTAGTATGTCTCTGTGAGGGGCAAGGAGTAATACGGCATCCTACAGCTCTGAGAAATATATAGTATCACACTGTATGTTCACAGTGCTTATGATTAATTACTTGAAATACACAGACCAAGAAATGCAGGATTTGAAAAAAAACAAAAAATAATACTGATTTCTTAGAGTGCTGAAATAGCAGAAGATAAGCTTATCAAACGAAAGCCTAGCTCCACTGAAATCAGTAGGAGTTTTGTTTGGGCTTTCAAAAAATGATAACTTCACTGTGAGCTAGTTTATGGCTTTCACTAGGCAGGAGCTCCAAAGTGAAACTATATCCTTATACAGTAGACAGGTATTTGCCAATTATGTTTGGGTTGGGATTAGGAATAAATAAAATTTGCTCTGTTCTTTCTTTTTGGTCTTCTAATTAATTTCTGCTTAGTTCTGCACTGCCTTCTTCTGCTGCAAAGGGCAGACATTGAATTGAGATTGTGTGTGTTGACAGTCCCGGCTTGAGCCTTCCCGCGGGTTGGCTGAGATTTCACAATACATTTTTTCCCATGGTGTTTTCTGTCACATATTTTTCTAAACAAACACTATTCTGTCAGCTATAGAGGACACAAAGAAAAGATGTGCTGAAGAACAGCAAGCAAAAGGCAGTTTCAGGTTTATGGTTTGCAAGATTATATAATGGTATTAGCAACTCTTTTCAGTAATCTCTTCATAAAATGTATATTCTATTTATTAAACACGCTATTCAAAGGAATAAAGGCAATTAAGGAACACTTCATTAAAAAGGATGACGCAATTTACCTTTGGCCACAGAAGCATAAGCTCTACTGACATTACAGAATCACTGCCAACAGATCTGGACTTTGGCTTCAATCTAGAGGAAACAGACACCTGAAAATGAGCCCAGCTGATCATCTACTTGCTGCCACATTAGCTGTGAAAACTATGACAGACATGTGGATCCACACGAAGTCATATGGCAAATATTTGGTGCCATTACACATACTGTGGTTCTTCCTGTTCAAGGAACTCCTGTTCAGGTAATTTTTCCAAGAGAATAGCCTTAGATGCAGTTGGTATTGACACCATTGGTATGAGCTTGTCCCCTTTGAAACCACTGATAAAATTTCTGTTGTCTTGCACAGAAGCAGTATGGGGCCAGGAAGACATAGAGATAAAACACCACGCACTACTTTGAAAGTTGAGGAAGCATTAAGGTCAGAATAATAACTTTCATTAAGTATGACAAAAATCAATGCCATTTGCACTGTCCAGCTATTCAGCTTTGTACATGCAGATTATCTGCATCTGGTTATCACACTTCATAATCCCAGCCTGGCGCTGATTGAAAAAATGCTTTACAAAACATACAGCCCAGGGCAGAAGACTCCATAAAGTCAATGTTTTTATTGCTTTTTTTACTGATGTAACAACCCTCTTGTCATGTTTTCGTGTTGGTTTTTTATTTTTTTTTATAGAGGGAAAAAATAGATTATATAAGATGATAGCATGAAATTGATCCAAAATTAGGAACACAGCCAAGAAAACTGCTGAGAAGAAAGATCCTTGGTATCATGTGCTGAAGGTCAGCATGGGACCCATTGCAGAGCTTGTCTGTGGACTCTGGCTCCATCTCTGTTGGCACCAGTGTCTCCCTGTATAAGAACCCCTATATTAGACACTAGGAATCAGTACTGTCAGCTCTTTAGGTGGGAGGAAGGTATTTGCAATTAAAAACTGCAGAGGGATATGTGTTAAAAAATAAAAAAGAGATGGGGTAGAGGGTGGAGGAACCATCCAGAAAGAAGTAGTAGTATTTCTGTCACTCCAAAGACCTACTGTAACAAACAAAAAAATTGAGAATAGGAACAGAGCTGAATGAAGTTCTGCTCCAACAGGTCTCTGTTGAGGTGGTAGCAGTGCATCTCTTGTTGCTGGTCCATTAGCTGGCACACTGCTGTGATTACTGATGGCATCAAAATTTTTTTTGGAATTATGTGTGTGCAGGGAGGAAGGAGGGGTGATGTTACTTGTGGCAGCTTGCCCAGACACTCTGGGTCTTGATATTCCTGTACTGCAATCCATTACTTCCCAAAGAAATATTGGACAATCATTTGCTCTTGGTCTTGCAGGTGGAAGAGGGATTGTAGGTCCCTTCCCCTTGGCCTGTTTGTTAAAAGGGAAGTGGCACAGTGCCTGCTGTAGACTGGCCACACGTGCTGCAGTGGTGCAGCTGCCACTGGGCTGCAGAGGACAGACTGGCCAGGATGGAGCTGGTCCCCCAGCAGCAGCAGCAGCAGTCCCTGCATTGCTGATTGCATGGCAGTAACCACAATCTCACCTCATCTTTCTCTTTTGCAGCAGCTCAGACATGACCCTTAGGGCTGATGAGGAGGTGAAAGCTTGCTAGGGAAGAGGGGAGAGAGGGACAGGCAGCTCCACATACAGATTTCAGAAGAAGAGGATGCATTGCAGTGTGGGGATGAACAATCACAAATCCCAGGTCCAGCTGTTGGCTTCTGAAGTCAGACTCCTTCCTACTCAGGAAGGTCAGCGATGTACAGCATTGTTCAAACTACAGTGACAGAAGCCTAGTTAAAGAGAAGTGATGAGAAAAGCCTGGTGAACGAGGCCAGAAGGAGGAACAAACTCCTTAAACTTATTGGGCAGACCCTGACAGCTTCCCTGCCTGGCCCAGGGAAAAGGTTCAGTGTGTGCATCTGAACTCTCCTTCCAGAGGTCACATACTGAAATTGTCTTTTGAAAGGATTTGCACAAGCTGAGTAGCCATATTTTGTATCTCTAATAATACTGGTATTTGTAACTAACCACCACAAAACCTGTAGTATAAAATATTGTGGCACACCACTCAAGACTCCTTACAGCAGTGAGTGTCCATGCGAGCTGGTTGCATTTTTCTGTGCCAGGAACCTGCTTGCTGTAGGAGGTATTAAATTGCAGTGAGCATAATGAAATGCTATAATATATGAGCCTGGATGGATGGGGCATTTCCAAGCAGACATCCCATCAGCAGCAAGATTCAGGCTGCTAAGAGGCACTCTGTCATGGGACTCTCCTGAGCTTCTGGGTAAAGTAGCTTTTTAATTGCTTCTTCCCCAGGCACAGCAGAAAGACCTTAGTGGTTATGTCTCTTAGCTGAATTAGGTTGGTACCTGGCCAACCTTGGTCACAGAATTTTTTTGGAGAAACCTCGTGCTGTTGGCTGCAGTAAGTGTTTCATTAAGTGCATGATCATTGCTGACATACATTAGATAACACAGGAGTTATTGTTCAAACACTGCGCTCAATAAATTTGACTAAACAGGCCTGGCTACAACATTGGCCAAAATATAAAAACCTATCTCTTACAAGTTTCTCTTTTTCTAGTGTCATAAAGTATGACACTGAGTGTAACATTAATTTTACAGACCAGAAAGAAAGATAGTTTAAATAGTAGTATTCATTATTTAAAAAAAAAGGTTTCAGTTCTTTTACAAAACCAAAACCTATCTGTTATTTATTACAGCATTACATACTGTCTGACCATGCAGCACAGCTTGCCTCTGACAGCTTGGTTCTAAGAAGGCTTTCTTAGAAGATGGAAAATCCCTTTGGACAACAATCTAGAGGAGTCCAAACCCACAGTGTCCACATCCCAGGAGAGAACACAGTTCCACAGGTAGTCCAATCTCTGTTCTTGCTGAATATAAACCTCCCTGGAACACAGGTATGTGGAAGCAAGATGGTAGAACTAGCTGAGAGCAACTTTAAAGGCTCAGGATTTACGAATAGAGAATTTTAAGATTCTTCTTTTGCTTTATCCAAAATTAAATGCAGATGCTGCCCTGGGATCAAGGACCTGAACCTCAGACTCTACTTTCCTATGCAAGTTCTTTGCTTACTGGTGTTATTGAGAAGATATCTCCATGGGTTATGCCATTTCTTATGTAATGAACAGAAACAGACTATTTTTCAAGGTCATTAATTGCAGTTGAGCTTGAACACTCAATGTTTTTTGGGGGGGGCATGCTTATGTAGTCTGGAAGTAATATTTATTGAATTACACCTCTCCTAATTGTGGCTCCTAGAAAGTGAACATTCATTTCTGAATTTGAGGAAATCATCAGCTTGGTATCCTAACTACAAACCAAAGTTTTATCCATAATGTTGACCAGAGTATTTTCCATTTGCTTTGGCATAAACCCAGAACTGT
This sequence comes from Buphagus erythrorhynchus, assembly GCA_013400855.1. NCBI lineage: Eukaryota > Metazoa > Chordata > Aves > Passeriformes > Sturnidae > Buphagus > Buphagus erythrorhynchus. The sequence goes on along the minus strand of VZTT01005264.1, from coordinate 37,687 downwards.
TCAGTGCAGATGTAGTAATTTACAGTAGAGGTTGTTTTACACAAGTTTAACCAATATCTGTATTCATCCCAGTATTCCACACTTCTGAACAAATGTTACTGAAACAGTTCTGCAGGAGACTGAATATCCTCCCTTCCAGCTGACAGTCCAGCCCACTGCTCACTGCAGTATCTAGGAAGTTTTCCATGGCTTCAGGATGCACTGGAGCTGGCTGAGAGTCTGTTCCTTTAAAGCAGCAAACTGGTTTAGCTAGCACAACCAGCACTTTGCAGACAACTCAGCAATTACAAGATCATGTAACTACAGTAAGAGGCTGAGCTGCAAATCACTGTAATTATGAATATTTCTGTTGCAAGGCAAATTTACAGCCAGGTATGTCACATCAAAATTATTTTATTTTATGGGTAATTCTAATTTTGCAATACATTTCTAGAACTTCATTTTCCTGTTAAACAGCATTTTAATTTGAAGAGTCTACTAAAGTGGTTGTGGTGGATTATTTTAGAATTCAGAGGCAGATTATGAAATGCAAGCATGCTAAATCCTGATCTGAGACTGAATAGCACAGTTGGGAATGGGATTAATATCATTATAAAGGTATTGGACAGTGTCTCAGAAGAGGCTGAGTTGTCTCCAGTGCCTCCCATGTACCCAGATGAGGCTCCATCTGCCACAAAAGGGAAAACACAAGCACCTCCAGAGAGCTCAGCTTCTGAGGGTATTAATCTCAAAAAAGAGAAGGAATGTGGGGTGAGACTGCTCCCAACATGTGTACCTGGTTTGAATGCCAAAAGCAAGGCACTGGGTTCTTTGTATGACCTTGAGTAAGTCACTTTATTTCCCAGTGCCCATTTTTATTCAGTTCTTCACCCATACAGAGGTAAATACAGAGATGATTGGGGAGGATATATTCACTGATGGCATTTAGGTTCCCAGAAACTTAGGTAAAATGGTCTTGCTGTCAAGTTGGCAATTTTCCAATCATTTTTTTATTACAACGTAATGTCAGGTAATCTGCATCACTGCTACCACCTCTGACCTTGGCTCCAGGTTTCTGAAAGCAGTACAGACTGCAAGGTGGTGACTTCCATGGATTTAAGTCTCGTGGAACATACCCAGATTCCATCCATAGTACCATTTTTTAAGTAGACTTCCATGTTTCTAAAACATCCGTCTCCTTAAGGGGGCTTAGGGCCTCCAAACATTAGGCACAGCTCAAATGTTGCTGAAGCTGATGTGCAGCACAGCACAGCCCGTTTTCTGGCTGTTCATGCTCTCAACACCAACGAGTTCATGGCCTTTCCCTGCCCCATCCCTGACTGACACTGGGCAAGTGCAGCAGCTTCACCCAGCTCCCTGCTTGGCACAAGGCTGTGACCCAGTGCTGGGAGAAAGAGCTGTGACCTGGGGCCTCCCAAAGCAGGAATGACCTGCTCACCTTTGTCTTCACATTCAGTTACATCAGATTCCCTCTCAGGAGGAAGCCAAGAAAACAGCCACCTCTCTTGCTGGCTTGTTCATTAGCACTTAATGGGACAGGCTTGACCCGGTTTCCCTGCAGCTGCCCCCGCTGTCATTGCAGGGGGCTTGAGGCATGCATGGCATGCAGGGCCAGGCTGGGGGCATGCTCTTGTCCAGCCCCAGGTGGACCCAATGACCTGGGCCGGTTTTTTCAAGGAACAGCTGCAGGCTGGGGCTGGTGCTGGGAGCTGTCTGCAGCAGTGCACTGTGTTCCAAGGGCTTGCACTGTGGAAATGTGAGCAAGAGGTGCTACAATCCTTCAGCCCCCTGACATGGTGACAGAGGGTACTTTTGCTCTGTATCCCTAAAAGGTCTCAGCAGTCATCGCTGTGATACTCGGGAGCTCTCAGGTCTAATAGCCTGTCCCTGAGAAATAAAAGCTTTGTTATGTCTCCTTTTCCTGTTGCAGAGATAGCTGATAAAGATGTGGGATGGATTTACTTCCAACTGAGTCTGTTTTTCTGCTGTCTCCGGTGTCTGGAAAAATCTCTCTTCTAAATTTTAGGTGCGTGCAGACAGATCCAGGACATAGGAGTGTAGAATCAGACCAAGATATGCAGCCATGTCATAGACTAGCCTCACTCACTGCCTTCCTGGTTCACAGCCATCCCCTGCAGTTTTTATTGTACTCCCAGATTATTTTCACATCCTTATCTAGACTCTAAGTCGAGTGGCAAGGCACTGACTCTGACCAAATGGTTTGCAATGGGATTTTGTCTTGGTGAAGTGTTTGTCCCCAAGCCAATACAAATGAAACCTCTGGTTACAGGCTTTCCTGCCGATGGCTGTTCAGCCAGTTTTCCCATCCAAAGTCATGTCCTTATGTACAAAGTGGTGGGTGACACTGAACCAGCCTGTTTCTGAGGTGCCATTGGCAGGATCCTGACCCTGAGCCTTTATTTTAAAAAATAATTTTAGTATTTTCATTCCCAAACGCAGAGACATCCAAGAGGTTTTGCAGTGGAAATAGCCTGTGCAGTGTCTCTCTTGCCTACACGCTTCTCAGAGAGCTGTTTTGTTCTAGCAGGAATGTCATGACACCCTTGTGACCAGGCTGCTGGGGTCAGAGGGCTCCAACAACTGCAGTGGTGACTGGAAAGAAATTACTTTTCAGACACTGGAAGGGTTTAATGAAGAGCAGAAAGTAAAACGGTATAACAAAATACTGACATGTCGTTAACTTCTGCATTATGTCACAGCCAAATTGCTTATCAACAGTATTGCCTATGGTCTGGCCTTGCAAACATCCCCTCCAATGAGGCTAATTCCCATCAGCTTGACGGCTGAGACACGATAGTCCCCCTGGAGAGGTATCAATAATTTATTTTTGCTCTCCAAAAGTCAGTGGGTCCCTTTGATATGCAATATGGCTGTTAAATTAGCTGCTGAAGGACTGCCGCTGCTTTTCCAGCTTCAGCCTCAGCGAGAGGCATTTCCACCTCATTGCTCCTTATCTCACTCATTTTCTCATGCAGCAAAGCCCGTTTAAGTGATTACAGCCCCGGGTGTGCCTTCCCACCTCCACACTGCAATTCCCTGTCCCACACTTGTGGAATTGTTTTGTGTGGGCAAGGAGTAAATCAGACCTCTGAAGTATTAGTGCTCCTCCATGGGATGCTGTCAATTATTCCATCCAGGAGCTGACTGTCCCAACATTTCCTTCTGATGTTCCTCTGCACAGGCAACTTTTCAGAGGTGTCCTTCTGCAACCAGGGAGGTCCACTTGAACCACCAGGCAGGACACACCTCCTTCTTTCTCATACATGGCAAACTAGATTAAATTCCTCATGAAATTCACTAGCAATTTAACTCAGAATTAATGTAAATAGCCAATTTAAAATATGCCCAAGAGGAGATATTTAAATACACATTTACTGGTCATTTATATTCTATTACATTACATTAGGCTGGAATATCCATCTGTTGTTTGGCTTGCCCAAGACTTTTCATTAAATAAAATTGTAACAATTGTTAATGCAGAATTTGTTAATGCTAGTTAATAGCCAAATATTTTACTACCTTTAAGGGTAAAGGTAGAAAAAAAAGTGTGTTATCTATTGTGAAAGAAATATTCCCTCTATTTCCTTTGAAAATGTGAGGTGAAAACCTATACATTTTTCAAATTTTAGAAGTGTAAATGAGGTCAGTCATCTTGGTTTTGTCTCAGACCTCACATTTTCAGTGAACTAAGACTGAGGGATAGTTATCATGGTAGCTATTTCAGCCATATAAAATTATTGATCTAAGGATGTGTCTACAAAAGACTTTTTGTTTGCACTGGGAAGTATTTCTGAAATGCATCCTCTAGGCACCTCCACTTTGCCTGCTAGGTCATATGTCTCAGAGACACCAGCTGGACCCCTTGCTGATAAAATTCAGTGAAAAGGTGTTCCCTATGGACACATCTGGTGTGCTAATCGGATGAGACTAGAATGAGACCAATATATATCACGCAAATGTCAAGTTTCCAGCACCTGATCCTGTTGCCCTGAACTATTTGCTTTATTGTACATTGCCTAAGTCAGTACCAATCCTTGAAGCTCACCTTCCATTGTGGAGATGTTTAGATACATCCTAGGTAACAAACTTAGAAACTCAGTCCTTTGCAGTTCAGTTTGGAGAAGATGACTCCCCCTCAGGCTTGCATCTGTCTACAGTTCCATCGAACTACCTACCAGTTAGGACAGTGCCTATGGGGCAGCTTGACCTGCTCTCAGACTGCCAAAAGTGCTTTTGCAAAACATGTATCCGCAAGTAAGAATCTCTGCTCTCTAAACTGGAGTCGCAGCTCATGAGTCCTGTCCCTCTGACATCCCGGGAATGCCCAGAAACCTGCTTCCTGGCATGGCATGATGTGTTGGCACAAAAAGTAGCTAGGACCCAGGACTTGAGCAGAAACACCTCCTAATGATGCTGTGTGCACCAGAAAGTAATTTCTGGAACCCAAACTATGTAAGTAATGTTATGTCTTCTACTGACCTCTCTCTCCCCTCTCAGCTCAACCTTATAAATAACTCTTACTTCCACCTTAAGGATTTTTCCAGAGCCATGCTGAGGCTTTTGGTCTTCCTATTTTTAGCTTTGCATTTATTGACAGCAGTTTCCTCCTTCTCTGCCTATTCAGACTGCAACCTAGAAAACACAAAGGTTATTTGATTCCCAAATTGGCTTTCTGTGGCCAGATCTGTAAAATTTCTGAAGACAAAAAGAGAGGTCATGGTTTCTTTCCATCACAACTGGCATACACATCCTCTGCGAGTCACCAGGGGAGCCATGCACTGTCTGCCTTCACAAACTTCCTGAGACCCAGGAACACACTCTCTGATATCCAAATGCAATCAATCATCCCTGTGGAAGCCAGCAGTGATGTCTGTCATGCACATTACTGGGAGTAGGAGGGCAAGATGCAGTTTAGATAACTCCAGCAAAAAAAAATATTGTCCCTAAATGCATAGGAAAACTTGTAGATTTTAATAATACAGGTAATTTTTCTAATTTTTCAGCAGGCATCACTGAATCACTGATCTTAATTTCTGCACATGAACTAGATATAAAATTGTTATTTGGACAAATTTCTTGCCATGTGTTTGGATATAGTGTGTGGTAGCTTTGTGGGATCATGCCAATTTAGGGTGTTAGTGATTCACAAACAAACTTGTGAAGCTGAATGATATGCCCATACAATTTATGGAGCTTAAGGGAAGATATAGGAGTAAATACATCCTGTCAAATGTGGCCTTTTCTGATGTCCTGTTTTATTCTCATTAACCAAAAACAGGAAAAAACCCTCAGACTGTGGGTAGTTTTAGGAGCAGATTTTTATACTTTACAGGGATAGTCCTTTCTAGTGGGGTAATAATCCAGAAAAAAATGGAAAACAGTGACAGTATCACTTAAAACCATAGGAAGATAACTGTTTGACAAATGTAATAATTTATAAGAACTTGTATGTTTCCTTGATGTCCTGCTTCAAGAATGAAATTTCAAAGCCAGCAAGAGAGCTCAAATGACAGAAAAAGCCATAAATTGCAGCAAAAATTGATTTTTCAGAGGTACATGACATAAGACCCGATTTTCAGAGATGTGCTTAAAGTGGGACACATGATTAAAGGACTTGCTGAATCAGAGATTTTGTGTACAAAAGACCAGTTATGCTGCTAACAGGCTGTGCAAATAGACTGTGTGATGTCCTCGAGCAGTTGTAGCTACGTACAGAGGAGCTGCATGTTCATTGCTGCTACAGCTTACATGAACAGGAGCTACTCTAGGAAATACAGCTCACAGTATGGCAGCAGCTCCAAAGATTTTCAACTGTGAATCGAATTTTAACTTCTACCCTGCCTCCACAGGTAAGATCTGCCTTGAAAAGCCAGCAGGTTAGATGTGGGCTGTGGTAGATTGATCCTCCAAGACTTGAAGTGACTCAGACACTTGATCTGAGGGAGTAATTGATAGTAGCGATAGGTTGCCATCCAATCTTTGGACCAGTGAGAAGATGAGGGTGATAGCACAGTTTGTGGGTGAGTTTCAAGGCTGTTTCTTGCCAATGGAGGAGTGCCAGGGTTGCTTTTGTCCAAGACCATGGTGGAAAACATGCTCCAGCCTCTCCCAGCCTCTGCTGTTTCTTTTCTCATCCATGCCTCCTTCTCCTGGTCTCCCAACCATCCTGACTCTAACTATGTGCCAGCCTTTGAGCTGTTTATCCTTCACCCAGCCTTCTCTCCTGGTCCAGTTCAGTCTCTGCAGCACCACAGGGGACAGAGCCAGTGGCCTTACTTCAGTCATAGTCTTTGTTCCTCTTTCCCTTGCTCAGGCTGCAAGGCTCCTAGTTCCCAGAAGCTTTCACCATAACCTCCCATATTTGTGCTGCTGCTTGTCTTCTCTGCCATTATAGTGGGCACCTCCTTCTCCAGGCAGCCTGGACATCAGGCAGGGGAATGTCAAAAATCCAGGAGACGTAGGCACCATGCCCTCAGTTTGTGCACTGAGAGCCACACTGGCCACCAACAGCAAGAAGGTTTGGTATGACAGGTGAAGCATACTCAAAGCAGGTGAGACCTCAGGAGAATGTAACAACCACAGTCAGGCAAGATGAAGACATAAAAACCATCTCCCCCACAAACAAGTCTGTGAGAATGAATTGATTAATAACCACATCACAGTGATGAGTGACACAGAAGGGATCATGAGGAATGGAACAAATCTGCCTCTGAGAAAGGCTCAGATAATATGTGGTCAGTGGGGCAGTGGGCCATGCACTGGATAATGAGAAACCAAACACAGAACAGCTGTTCACCTGGTGGACACCATCCTTTCTGCTCCACTCATCACAGTGACTAGAAGATGTCACAGCAATTGGACTTGAAGGCAATTTAGAGGAAGAGGTTAGAAATTTGGTTGGTGGGGACAGGTTGTGTCCATGTAGCCTAAGATAGGAGGTGTAAATACTCCCTTACCCTATGTTTAATGAAGTCCAGAGGCTTCTTACAAAGCTTCCAAACTAGAAATTTTGCCTCAGTTTGCTGGCTAGCGTTCCTTTAGCATAGTTCTGTCTGCATGCACAGCATTGTATAGATTCAAAGCAGCACCTCCCACCACACCCTCAAATGAATAGCTGGGGCAGACGACAAGGCAGATGTGTAAGACATTTGTGGTATGAAATGCTACTGAATAAGCAAGCAGCTATATACTGATCTAGCTTCTTTTTCCAGATGGTCACAGTGAGCAGCATCCTGCAGGGAGCATTATAATGGTCAAGTCCTGAGCTGAGTAAGTGTAATAATATCTGCGACTTGAAAGAAAGGATTGTACAATTCTAGCCAAGAACAGATGGCAAGATAGTGTTCTTAGCCACAACTGATACCAACCTTCTAACAGGAACCACAGATCTTTATTGCAAATATATCTTATAACAATTGCTGCAATCCCTGAAGCAAAGAGCCTTGACTGTTCCTGTAGTTAATTCCCCCGTCCAGTCGGCATTACCGGGCAGCGTCTGGTATAAGGCTTAGCCACATAAGCCGCTCCTAGATTCCTATCTCATGAAGATGCTGGCTCGTATCATGCATTACATCAGCCCAGTCAGATTAGATAGAGAAAGGGGCTTTATTCAGACTGCCTATCAGCAGTGCCTCACGTAGATTCTGTGACTCTTAAAGGTTCAAAGGACTGATGAGTGATCCAAAACCCAGATGTCATGGCATCAAGAGACGTCCTTGTGGCACAAAACTTAGGCAGATCTTCTGCTGAAAATGCCAGTCAAGGCCACAGCAGGTACTCATTTTGTACATCTTAGCATAAACTGTGACTCAGATCTTGCACGAGGGTCCCCTTTGGGAAATTATGTGAATTCAGTGTCATGGTGAGTTCAGAGTAGGTACACAACCAGTACTGCAGGTCAGCTGATGAGAGCTACTGCTTGCAGTCATGGACTTGTGACCTTAATCTAGACAAGGGAAACTATTTTAGCACAGATTAGCCAGCTAGAGCAAAGTTATCTCCTTATTAGCCTTCATTTCAGTCTGAGCTGCACCTTCAAATATGTGATAATATAAATTTAATGTAAATATAAAATTAAATTAAATATCTTCTTTAATATTAATGTTAAGAGGTAGCAGTTAGAACGCACTAGCTAATGGTTTTTACGATAACTCCTTTTGTCCTAAACTAAGCAAGTACTCACCTGCCATAAGGAAATCACCTCCAGTGTTTAATTTTTCATTCATCCTAGCTTTCCTTTTTGCTACAGATGCATTCTTCCTTCCTTTCCCATGAGAACTTCCATATTTAGACTTGCTTCAGAAAGCTGTTGCTCTCCAGCCTACCATACATAATACCAAGACCGTGAAATTGAGTTTGCCCTTGACCATTCACTCTGAAGCCAGCAAAGAAAGAGATGGGAAAGGTGAAGAAGGAAAGAGAAAAGGGAAGAAGCATTTTTAAAAAGAAATACACCAGTGCTGTTTTAAAATCTACCCTGTACCTGCTGTTTGTAATGGTTAGGGGGATAGTGAGGACATGAAGATGCACCCTGAAATGGAGTTGGGAAAAATGATCCTCTCCAAGGGGTAAAGAGGGCATGGCAGACCCAGGCTGCTCCTGTGGGCAACACCTTGAAGTGTGGACACACAGAGGTAACTATGGAGCAGTTTGAACCTGTACTCTATAAATATGCCCCAGCCAATTTCCAAGCATCCCCACCGAATCCCAGCACATGTTAGAAGAGTTCTGGCGGCCTCAGGGGGAGCCCAGGGCTCATGTTTGTTTTAGAGGTCAGCTGTGGGTGCCCAGAGCGATGTCAGGTTGAACAGGCACCTCCTTTGGGCAGCGCTTGTTCCTCACTCAGCTCCTCTGCACACCACCAAACTTGTCCACTCAGCACAAGTCATCTCTTGTTACAGCAACTAAAGTGCATTCATTACTAAAACCCACAGATTAAAAGCAAGAGCAGCCTCTGAAATGCCAATTGCACTTCTCATAGGGATGCCTTTTCTTCTTCTATCTGTGGTGCTTTTCATCTTTACTGACGCACATTTATACAAACCATGAGGGCTGGGGGCAGTGCTGTCGTTGCTGTTTTCTTCTCAAACAGATGAAAAACTTTATCTTGCAGATCAGGTGTAAGCTCAAATGCCCTCTGTGCCACCAGAGTCTGAATCCACCTTTGTGTCTGCGGGCAGAATATTTGCCTTCCCTTTTCCTTAGCTCAGAGGTTCCTACAAACGCAAGTTGTTGTGTTTGATACTCTGGTTTATTAAGATTCCCAGACATTACTGTTGCAAACACCGGTGGGGATAGATGGAGTCTTAACATACCAGCTGAAAAATAATAAAGTGACATTCACTGAGAAAATGAAACATAATATATCTAGAGGAAAACCAAATAAAAGGCAGATGTTCAAGGCGGTGAGAAGCCCAGAAAGTCAGAGGTTTGGAGGAGATATGGGAGTGGTAGAATGTGAAGAATGAGCTTTGCAGGGACACACGGAAGGAAATGATAGGGATGATTTTGGCGCAATGTTACATGACCCCACAGGCAGACAGGGCAGTGTCAGTGGAACGTGCTGGAGCCGGCTGCCCTGTCACCCACACAAGGTGCCAGACCATACAGCTGAAGGCACAGCAGGGTGAGGCATCCCCAGGCTGGAGCCAGGCTGCTGTTTGCTTTCCCTGAAGCTGTTCAGCATTATACACCTACTCCCCAGCAGCTCGAGTAATCCCATCTTCAGCCAGGTGTCTTCCCACCTGCCTGTCACTGGCAGCACTCCCAGCACTGACAGCAGCACAAGTTCAACCAGACCAGTCCTCAGACTGGCCAGATCCACAGAGGCTCCCTTGTGCCTTCTGTTGCAAAAAGAGAAATTCACTCAAGCAATAAATCAGGAGGTGCAATTTCTAAATGCTGGTGTGCTGCAGCACGGTTTCAGGCATCAAAAGAAATTTGCCCAGCTGCAGATGGAAAGGCTATAGATCCAAGAGTAAGATTTATATAGCTTGTAGTGCCATTACTTTAGGTTAAACTTTTGCTATCTCCCTTCTTGAAAGTGTTGGAAAGTACACTTCAAAGAGGCATTGATTTCAGTGGGACTCAAAGCAAAGCATGTACTCAGGGGGAAGGCTGAGGCAGGACCTGTAACTTCTTTGAAGAGTAGGTCTGGCATGTTGTATTTCAAGTGTATTTTGAATGCCAACATATTTACCATGCCTTAGGATCTGCTCTGTGCAGGAACACATTCCCTTCAGCCTTCTCATATGGAACAAAGACAACTTTGCTTGTCAAAGTCGGCTGAGGAAGGGTTGGCCACATGCAAGGTGACATATTCCTCTGTCACCTTCTTCTCTTTCCTACTCAACAGAGAAGCCCAAACTGTGTGCATGAGGTCAGCAGAAAGGCTCTTACACACTCCCTTTTCATAATCTAGCACATTGGAATCTTCTAGTGAAATCAGGCCACTGATGACCCATTGTGACACCTGTAGAAGTTAGAAAATTCCAGTGAATCCTGACCTCAGGGAGATGCTGGCAGGTTCCCTTTGCTTCCATTACTACATCTGGACTCCATGAAGAAGGTTAGTAGCCTCATTTCCCAGGCTTATTTTAACCCATTAACAAAGAGCATTTCTGTGACCTGAGAGGAACAAAAAAGGAAAAAGCATACTAAAAGCTAAGTCAAACGCATATTCTGTTCCTCTCACACACCCAAAGCATAATATAAAATGAATAATAGGTGTTAAATTAAGATTCTTTTCATTTCTCTCTGCCAGAAGCTCAGCATAATTCTCCTTCTCCTTGGTCTGCCCTCGTTGGTTCCCTCTATTCATAGCTGAGGTTCTCGTGTGACACAAGCAACTCCCTGTGTCCAGATGTCTGGATGTCTTCCCCAACATCTTTAACTTGCAAGGACTTTACAACAGCTTCCCTTACAGCCCTGAATCTACATCTGAACCTCTTTCTGTGCATTTTCTCGTCCTCATGTTGGTATTCCTAAAGCTGCATTGCTCATTTTGAAGAAGTTTTTGAATCATTTCCAATGCTAATCTGCTTTCAAAAGCAGAACACATGGAAGATGTTATGTATAAACATGGTTCAAGGCAGCTGGTGCATCTACCTTTGATCTTATCTTTTTTCATACTTTCCTAGAGGAGTCTGGATAATGATGTCTTTCTGGTGGATGTTTTCTGAGATTTTTCAATTTTTTCTTATATGATTTTATTTTCCAGATAAAGATGGAATCCATTATTTTTTTTCAAATTATTTGGATTTGCAGACATCTATCCTGTAACTCCAAAAAACAGAGTTCAAATTTACTGAAGGCTCATTAGTCTTCAGTGCTTTTTATTAACTACTTCGCTGATATCCAGGAAATATTGGATATTGGCTGATATTGGGCTGAACCATGTTTTGAAAAAAATCTGAAGATGATTCTGTGTTGATAAACGTTCGGTCCCAAGACGTTTGAAGGAGCAATGTCCTCTTTCTTATTCCCACCATGGTTAGCATTTGTCTGGCTGTGTGGGGGTCTGAACATCCCCATGGCCCAGATTCCTTTCCTGACTTGCAATTGTTTTGCTGTGTGACCTATCTTTGTCATCAGTCCCCACAGCCCTTACTGCTGTCACACTCCAGTCCTGGGAAAGGCACTTAACCTCTGTGAGATTCAGCCCTGACCTCTGCAAAAGAAGGACTGCTCTGGAAACTGGAAATGAGCTGGTTTCACTCATTATGGGAGCTCAAAGGAGTTAAAACATAGGATTTAAAATGGCCTATGGTCTCGATAATTCTTCCTGTTTTCTGAATCATTCCAAACTACCAATGAGTGGTGCCTGCTACCTGACATGCACCTTTTCTGGCCCCTAATGAAGAATCTGATGGAGCCACACATTCCACTGCCACAGCAGGCAGCTGCTCACAAAGGACTTCAGCTTTTTGCCCTGTGTTGTCCAACATCCAAAGGTTGGCAGGGAAAATACTGAACATACTGAACATTTTCATACGTTTTCCTTTTTCCTGAGACTTTGCTGGACAAGCTCAGTTCTTCCCAACTGTTCTGGTGGAACAACATCTTCTGGTGTGCTGTTTCATAACATGGATTAAACCCCAATTGCCTACTCTTAAAATTTCAAAATTTCTGCAGGAAACCCTTCTTACCACAGAGGAACATTATGTCTTCTATCTGAGGACCACAGCACACTGATGTAGGTTTCATGTTAAAATGTCTCTTTCCTCCTCATGACCCTTCACACTCTCTGAGACTCATCTCTCCATCCAGGCAAACAAGGCAGATTTAGTCTTCACAGATTTGAGCATGTGGTTAATAACAACTCATTCATCTCCAAGGAGCAGACTGAATGCAAGCAGCAATTACCCTAAAATAATTTCCTATCAATAGTCTCAGTTTCTGTGTTTTACTGTATCATGTACAGAAGTGCTTCTGTTTCCCCATTGAAGACTGAGGTGAATCAGCTGAGGGAGGGGAAGCACATGTTTAATTTTAGCTCCTTAGTATATTTTGAAACAAGACACAAATTCTTTTATTGTGATTCCTCGATACAGGCTATGATTTATTCATTGTGCAGGGGGTCTTCCACAATGTGAGTATATGGTGATACCTGACATAGACAGAATATTCCTTGAAAATCAGTCCATCACAATTCTTATACTACCATACACTTTTAACATCCTCTTTTTAAATAATCTATTAAGTATGCCATCAAGAAATTCAAGATAATATCTTCTTAATGACCACTTACAGTAACAAGATGATGTTTTCTATTTTGCTGGATGCCAAAATAAATATAGAAAATAATTTAGCTTTCCTTGCATCCCTTCTGTGTGAACTGTAAGTGAATGAGGCCACTGAATCTGTGAGAGTGCCAGAATATTTTTGCTATTCAAGTAAAAGAAAAAAGTAACAATAATTATTTTAAGTGTCCATTGAGCCACAGCACATCAAAATGAGAGTGAAATCTCAGAGAAGCAGTTTTGGGGGAACATAATGATGCCATTGCTAGAAAATTAACTGCCACATATATGCAGACTTTTCTATTTCTATTGTCTTTGTCTTATTCTTCCCTACTTTATTATCCAACTTCAAGTGAATATCAAGGAGGCAGTCAGCCCCATCATGAAGGCTAATATTAGATGAAAGGTGCCCACAAAGATGCAACATCCAGTGGAAAAAAAATTATGAAAAATAAAATCCCACAACAAATAGATTTTTTTCCTACTTGAAATACAATGAAGGGGTTGTATTAGTAAATAATCCAGTGGCTTATAAAGATATGCCTGTTATAATTAAGAGGTAGAAAAAAACCTGTATAAACCAGCTTGAGGTCTATAAAGTATTACTTTACAGCTGGATGAAATTAAATCTCAGGATCATAGTTTTTATATTACTGAGCTTCTAATAAAAGTTACTGGTTTTTTTTTTTAATTATATTGCCTATTATATTTCTAAGAAGGGAAGATTCAACTTTTAGAGCATCTCATTTCAGCTTGCAATCTGCATATTCTGTGCTTTTCCATTTTCCTCCTGGTTTTTGATAGTGTCTTTGAAAAGATAATTAAAATGTATGAATTAGCTCGGGGTGAGCATTATGACCAGTGAACTCGCCAAGAGGAAGATCTTTAAACCCACAAGATGGATGAGAAGTGCTATGTACACATGATAGCATTATTGTTCTTTCCATTAGGCCATTTACTGCTCTTGATCTCTGACAGAGCTCCCACTGATGTCAAATGAAGTCGTATGCATTGATCCAGAGGGAAGAAAATGCTCTTGTAGGGAGAAGATTTCTTTTCCTCACTCCTTCTGTGTGACAGAGAATTGATCCAAGCATAAGTGCTTGAGCTGAGGAGTTTGGCATGGCAAAATCAAGACCTGATTGCAAGGGGTCACTTGGGCACCTCCTGGGTAGGAGATGTGATACCCAACACTTGGGTGGCCCCCTGCCAGCCATCTGTGATGGCTCAAGTTAACCTTACCCACACAGCATGTTTAGGCAAGGATTCAGTGCCTACAGCTATGCTGATGAGCCCAGGGAACAGCCTTGGTATTGTCCACAGGTAGAGGGAGGTGAGGTGAAGGAGTTTGGGCAGAAGGATGGAAACCATGTGTGCCATCAGTTTTCAGCAGCCCCTTCTTCCTGCCAGTACAGATGGCACCCACTGATGCACAGGCCATGGGCTGCACCTGGTGGGGCTAAAAGAGCTCTCCAAAAGACTCCAGCCCTTTTGGTGGTGACACTGTCAGTGGTGGGAGCCAACAGCCAAGGGACAGCTCACTCCCCAGGCCACAACTCCTCAGGAAAGGAAATCTCCATAATTCTCCTCTGCAAACTGGGCCACTAATGGAAAGGGAGATGTGAGATATGGAGGGCCAGAAGGGAAGAGAGCTAAAATTTTTAGGTTCTCAGGAGGTCCCTATTCTCAGGAGTGTCTTTGTATTTAGCCTCCACTGTCCTTTACTTGTCTCAGTGAGCAGAAATGTGGACACCACAACAGTGGCCAACTGAAGCCACTGAGGTTGGGACAGGAGTACTCAGGGTCTGCATGGAGGAGAGGAGCCTCAGGAGGCTTCAAGGATGGGAGCTCTGAGGAGGTGCTGTAGCAGCTATTGTCTGCAAGGAAAAGCTCCCCACATTAGGCTTTGGGATGCAGCAGTAAGGAACACAGACCACATGATACAAAAAAACCATCAGATATCCTGAGCCCTTTAAAGACCAGCCCTGAAAACTTGCTTGAACTCTAAGCCTGGCACTATGTAGAACTGGACGTGGCCAAACCAGTGAGGGGAAGCAGAGTGCAGCAGCACAGCCACACCCCCTCACAATGCTGCTTGGGCTCCAGAGATTTTCAGGCACAGCAAACTCCGTTAAACCCCTTTGCCCTTTGAGTCATCTCTGATTTATACTCATCCCCCACATGTAAAACATTTGTTTATTTCTGTAATATATTAAAATACAGTAACATTCCATACTTGAGGGGGAGCTTAGAGGGAGGGTAATGACTTACATATGTACTGTTCTACACTGGATTTTTTCCAGTATCATAAATAAGAGGGAAAGCAAGATTTTACAGCTAAACCATTAATAAGAACAGTCCACTATCACATATGGAAAAACACTTTAGTCAGTAAAAGCTGACACAACATTGATGGCATTTAGCTGTCCAGGATGAGTCATATTCATAGAATAAATTCCAAGAGAAAATATTATATCATTAGTTGTAACCTCATTGCAGGCAGTTGCAAATAAATATTTGCTTTGGTCTGCTCTAAAACAGGACAGCACAGTTCCAGAAATAAATTAATTAACGTGTGGCTATAGGACAAACACTCTCTCAAGGGTTAAGCCTTACAGGCATTCCTTTGCATTTCCTACAGGTAACTCTTTTTGTGCTTTTTTCCTCCTCTTCATGCTAGGTGGTTTGAAGAAAGGAAAATTGAACACACGGTGCATGGGAGTAAGTGCTCTTTTAAGAAATGGGCATAAACTTCTTCACAGCATAAAAATCCCCAGCATCCTTGGGAAGACACTCAAACACTGGAATAGTCTGAAGGGCAGAGATTAATGTTCAACAACCGTCCAGGTCCCAGTTTTGGGTTGGAAATCATAGAACAGTGACACCAATGTCTCTATTCCCCACTCCTGGAGCGTAAAGCATCATCTTTTTCTCATGTTTCTGCTGCTAACAAAAATTCTCTTCGATCTCTCACACGAAGTTCCTCTCCAGGCTTGTTTACGGTCCATACCTGTTATCTTGCTTTGCAGTCTTGAGAAGGACCAAAGCTGCATGTGCTGCCCTTGGGCACCTGTGGCAGCACAGCTTGGAGTAGATTTTATGCATGGAGATGTGTGTCTCTGAGAGGTGGCTCAAGTGTGAATCACCCACAAAAACACCAATTTTTTCTCACTGACTTGGGTGACTAAGCTCCAAGCACATGAACCTTCACAACACGCCTGGTATTAGGTGGGGAGGGTCTGGCTGCACCTATGTGGGATGTAAGAACCTAAACACAAGTAGGGATCCCAGCCCTTTGGTCTTTCCTAAAAGGATAAAGCTTTGTGCCTGCCTACCAGTGCAGTGCTGTCAGTAAAATAAGAGCTCAGAGTCATCGACACCTTCTGTAGCTCATCATTAACACTGCTTGCATGCATTTACCCATGCCTTGGGAGAATCAAGGGACAAGCCTTGCATAAACATATTAGCAGAACCATCATCAGTAAACAGCTGATTTTGTTAGCACTCAGAGCATGCCTTTAAACGTCCTCCAGGTTGTGCCTCTCCAAGACAGCACTCTCCTTTGAGTGCAGTAGTTTGCACCACTGTAAGTGTATGCAAAGTCCAAGTCTGAGATAAGACTACACCTGAAGCTCAGTCTTTTCTCACTAACTTATTCTTATAAATCAGGGTATTTCCTCTTCTCAAACTAATCAAGTGGGGGGAAAATCATATTTTAGGAAGCTGCATGCTGTCAAATGCTTGTACTGGTAAATAACGAGTAGCTTTTAAAAGCTGATAGACCTGAAATCTTGTCTGGGCTTCCAGAAGGAGCTGATCATGAGCACAGGGAGCGCTGATCTCCAACCTGCAGCAAACAGCAGAGCAGGCAATGTGCTCGTCACCCCCGTTACGTGCGTTTTGGTGATACCTCGGGACTCCGGGCCCAAATCTTTCATTCCATTGAGCTTGAAGAATGAGTGAATTCAACTGTCCATGATCCAGGGTAACAAGCGAGTTGGGTTTGCCAAATAAAAAAAAAATGCAGAAAATAGGGGTAGAGTGAGAGAGTCTGCTGGGAGGTTTGAGCTTTATGTAGCACAAAAGCAATTCTCAGATATGAGGTGACCTTGAAAGTCATTCAGCTCATGTTCACATCAGCTAATTAGCCTAACTGGCTCCTGCATGGGAAGGAGCTCATGCCTCTGTGTGTCTAACCTGCACCTTGGATAAAACAACAGGAAATACTAACTCTGTTCCAAAGACCTAGATGTGTGGGGAGTAGCTTCCCCTATTGGTGGGGGAAGAAGTAAAAAGGAAGGGATGTAACATAAAAACACAGCTATTTCTTCATGGTGATCCTCCGTCTCAGCTTTTGTGCTGACTGCAGCAGATTAGGACAAGGGCTGTCCTGCCATGGGCTCTCAAATGGCTCTTGTTGCAAATAGTCACTATCTGTGCAGTGGAAGTGCTGCAAAAAAGCCAAGCTGGGCATCACTAATTGGCCATGGTAATCATGGAAGCAGAACTGTCTCTGAAGTGCTGTGTAGGTGACAAAAACAGGAACAGAAAGGTTAGGAATATAGACAAAAGTAAACAGGCCAGTCTCTTGGGCCAAGCCATCTAATACAGTACAAACTCGTTTGAACCCAAGCCAAGGGACTCCTGTCTAGAGAACCTGATTTATCAGCGGGGACCATCATAATCTCAGCCACTACCCAAAAGAAGAGTGAAAAAATCCCAAAGAGCTGTTTTTGGTAAATAAGAGGGTTACAGTGCGCTCCTAACCCTACCACACTAGCACTGGGAATTTCACCTGCACAGAGACTGTAGAATATTTTGGACATCTGAAGCCTCTCTGTTCTTAAGTTTACAGCTTTGCTCTGCAATAGTCTTACTAAAAAGCATGTAGCAATACGTTTGTTTGGACACATAATTATATTCTGACAAGGTTTCCATATAAGGGCATATTGTTGATTAAATTAACAAAATCATTTTTCTCTACAGTCATGTCTATATGTTATGCCAGGCCTCAGATTTGTTTTGGATACTGCCAGCAGGAAACTTTGTTAATGAAATAGAAAAGGGAATTGTATAAATTCTTACATTACACTAAAGAAAAGATTCCTAAGATTTGCATCCAAGCCATATTGGATTTTTGAGAGATTTCACCACTTAACATCTCTTTGTTCCTTATCAACATATAGTAGAAAGGAACAAATTAGCTTCCCAGAAATTGCCTGGTGGTTCTAATACCACTGACGCCAGAGGAAATGTCAAGCAAATCAGTCACCATATTCCAGAGGAATTACTGCCTGTGAAGCAGGCTATTAGACACTCAGCCTTCCCACACTCCACTTTGCAAGAATATAGGGGCTGGTGATTGACAGGAATACATCTTTTTTTCACCCAGACATTTTCCTCACAAACATTTCCTAGCTAATTCATGGGGTAATTCCTTCCCCTCCCTAACTCACTCAATTTGTTAGGTGCCTGAATGCTCTTCTTCTTTGATTAAGAGTGCAAACTTTGAGCGATAGAAACAATATTCCCTTTGTCTTTGTGCAGCACCACACACAAGAATAGGCCTCGATAGGTAATTAGAATAATGACCGTAATGGCTTAGCAAACAGAATGAACTCTTGACTGCAATTGCAGAGGATCTCTCGCCTTAGCTATTAAGAGGGTGCTATGGAATCGAGGTCGTTCTCTCTGCAGGTGATCAGCAATTTAACAACAGTGCATTGCACATAGTTTTCATCTCAGAGATAGCCAAGCACGCAGTATATTCTTTGTGAATCTAATTGGAACAACTACAAATCTCTCTTTCAGATCATTCAGATAAACAGAGATGTCTCAGTGTATCAGGAATATTGTCTTTCCTCTGGCCAAGTAATAAGTGAGATGATACCAAGGGTTGGTTCAGGACCTTTGATCTGTAATTCATTCAATAAAATTTATTCCTCCTCACTAGTGAGAAGTACAGTTACAGAGGCAAATAGAGTGTTCCTGTGACGTTTGTGATGACATTTGCTGTTTCTCATGGGATCAGCAGTTTAAATCATTTTGCATGTCTAGATAGCAGTGGAAAAGAGGGATGACTCTTTCAAACAGGGATAGCTGCATTCAAAAGGAAAGCAGATACATTTTCAATTCCTGACTCTGGTGGCTTCATCTGTTAAGTTAATGCTTGATAGGGCATGCCCTAATTATTGTGATTTGGATATAAGGTGAATGGAAAGTTGGCTGTATTGCCAGAGTGGTGGGCAGTGGTTCAGAGTCCAGCTGGAGGAGTCTGCCAGGTTTTGATTCAGGAACATGACCTAACAGAACAGCTTGCCTCATCAGTGAGGTCGCCAGTGGCACTAAGTCATGCACAGGGACGTAAGGAGGCTGGAGAAGTGGTCCAACAGGAGCATTATGAGGTCAAGCAGGGGACATGCAATGCCCTGCCCCAAGGGAGAATAATCCTGTTCACTGGTGGAGGCTGGGAGCAGCCAGTTGGAAAGCAGCTCTGCAAAGAAGGATCTGGCTGTCCTGGTGGCCAACAAGGTGACCATGAGCCAGCTGCACCTTACAGCAGCAGAGGAGATGAGCCTCACCCTGGGCTGCAGGAGCACAGCCAGCCCTCTTTTGCTCCTTGTGCTCCATGTTGGATTAGTAGTCCTGCTGTCCACAGCTGGTCTGCAGACCCAAACATGCTGCATGTTTACACAATCCAGCAGATGCTACTCTGTGCATGGCAATTTCCTTTTGGTTTCATCAGGTGCAGTCTCTGCTCGGGTTGTGATACTCCTCAGCTCATCCCAGGGGGTAACGAGGAGAGAGCTGTGCAGCAGGCTGCACTTGCTCAGCCTGCAGATTCCTTTTGCACGAGCTAACTTTGGGCACAGAGCTCTTAAATAAGCTCTTGAACTTTCCATTCCCTTTTTGGGCTAGATTATCCCAGAGACTGAAGCAAATAACTACCTGGCTCCTCTCATCAGCGGGGGATGTTCAGCATCTTGCAGACTCAGTCCTTCGGATACACAATCACAGAATCACAGATTGGGTGGGGCTGGAAGGGACCACAGTGTCTGCTCCAAGCTCCCTGCTCGAGCAGGGTTATCCTAGAGCACATGGCACAGAACTGTGTCCAGACAGTTCTTGAATATCTTCAGTGAGGGAGACTTCACAACGTCCCTGGGCAATCTGTTCCACAGATTACACATCTCTGCTGTGGAGAGCAGGGCTGGTTTTGGCTGACATGGGAATTTGTGCTTATTGCTCATGTGTGAGACAGGAAAAAATTCTCTATTCAGATCTACTGCCACTGGGATGTCACAAAGAATATCAGACTAATGAGGCACTTTGTAACAAAACCCAGTTGAGACTTTTGTTTTGGCCAAATCAGTCTCAATGTTAACAATTCCCTGTGGCTTGTACATGCTCGTGATTACTGTGGGCATGAGTGCGGTCACTGACTCCAAACACTGCCGTCCATTTGCATCCCCCAGCTCGGAGGCATTCAGTCATAACCCCTGGATCTGCTGAGAATCCACAAACAGCAGTGAGAGAGTTCTCACGTGCAAAGCAGGGAAGTGGAAAGCATTCAAACCCACTTGGGTATGCTTGCATAAACCTTTTATGGCACACACTAACAGTTTGCAATTAAGCAAAAAGGAGAATCTAGACTGGCCCCATGATTCAATAGCAATGGCATTTTATGGAGTAAAGAGGGTCTTCGAAGCTGACCTCAGGAGGTGGGTGAGAAAGTCATTCACTTTTGTACACACACCAGAGCACACTTGGTGAGATCCAGCCTGGCCAATTTAAGCACTTAGTTTGTACCTAGGTGTAAGATGCACGGTTTCATCTGCTCAAATGTGTACTGTGGCTGCCTATGTCTGACATTGCCTGGACTCATAGAGGAGAGCAGTGACCTTATTTTAAGGTATGGCTGCCTTTTACTAAGAGAGTTGTGCTAAACAGGTCACGAGAATGGCTTCCTAAAACTGCCTATCCCTGCCTGTTGGCTAAGAAGTGTGTCTAGGTCTGACCAGATGACCCACCCAGAAACAGATTTTATTAGAAAATGTGGAGAGACAAATCTTACCATGGTCCCTTGAGCATCCTGGAGTGTCAGTCCTTAAAGGGTTCCAGCAGCAGAGCCCACGTCCCAGCTCAGTTGCCTACACTCAGGTGAGGTGTCTCTCTGGCTCGTGCTTGCTGTGGATCTTCTGTTGACTTTGGAGGGCTGCTTCAGTGAGTGCCTGCAATATCAGCACCAGCTAAAGGTCTGACAGAGGCAGGCTGCTTCCCAGCCACTATCAGTCAAAAATCATGCTAAAAGGAGAGATTTATCAGCCATTCAGAGTCATAATTGTATAAGGGATATGATCCAGCAAGACAAGAACAAGAACAAGTCAGAATTATCACCGAAATTATTGGAAAAACCATCTGTCCACTGATAACCCAGCCCTTTAGAGCTTTTGCCACATATGCAGCCCCTTTTTCAAGGGGTTAAGTGGTTTCTTTGACTGTGCACACAGGACAGGGTTAGCTGGATTGCATCTCTTCTCGTAGAAGCACTGTGCTCAGCAGTTTGTTATGGCATCCTCTCGAGTGCAAGTCATACAGTAAAAGTTGCAAAAGTAGTTTCTATTATAAAGCCTCACTTTCACAGCACGCCAAAAATGTTGCCTTTTCAGATTGGGCGTTCCAAGGTTGATTGCAATCCAAAGGTCATTGCTGAAAAGTCACAGCAAAAGGATTTGCTTGGTTGTGAGCTGTGATTGTTCCTGTATGTGCAAGGAACTCACTCATTTTCAACATCCTCTACTGTCCTTTGAAGCACCTACCACAGACCAATGTGATAGAGCCCTGATATGGGATAACATGAACCACCAGGATGAGCTGATGGATCAATCATTATGTTCTCAAAACCCTGTCACATTTATAAGCATTGTTGTGAGCCTGGGACCAAACCTGCGATGGCAGGGAAATGGGAGTCTAGACATTTTTCATATCTTTCCTGATAAGGCTGCTTATGAGACACCAGCTTGTCTGACAGCATGAACTTTAAGGCGACATTGTGTACAAAGTGTCTTTCAACATTGCATCCTTCCCATGGAATCAGCAGTCATTCTAAAAAGACTTAAGATGGCTTAAATGCTTTAAGCACCTAGAAGACTTAATAAGGATTTAAGTTGGCTCTAATGCTTACATTGTGCTACCTTAAAGATTTAAGGCAGCTTAAATGCTTATGTGCCTTAAGAAGTTAGAGTAACAATCACTTTGTCTTCACAAAGCCCAAATAATCAGGATTTATTTGGAGAAACACTTCAGGGAGGTCTTCAAATCACCTCTTTTCTGAGGCTACTAGAGACTTCTTCAGGAAGGGTGACCTGGCACCTGCTTAGAGTTTTGCCTGCCTAAATACCCGCCACTTTTGCCTGGCACCAGCACCTCCACTGCTTGAGGTTTATCCCATCCTAGCATGTACAATGCTGTGGGCCTGAGAAAAGCTCTTATCTCCCTCTTGTTCCTGTGGGAAACTGAGGCACTGTTAGGCAGGATTCACCCAAGATGGCGTAGGAAGCCTGGTGCAATGAAGAAACTTGAGGCTGGCTCTCCCTCTCACCAGGTCCCTGTATTCTGAGTCTCCCTCTAACCATAACAGCTGTACTATCTTCTCAACACTGGATTATTTTCTTTTAAAGCACTGCCCTTAACTCAGCTCCATAGGCAAGAATGAAACCACACTGATGGGAGTTTAGACTATTATTGTTCTGACTTGGGGCTGCCCCCCTTCTCTGGTATCCATCTATTTCTTTGTGGCCAAAACCCATTTCCACTTAAGCCCCAATCCTCCCCCCTGTCTGCTTTCTGCTGTATCCTACAGAAGCCATGAGGGCTTGTTTTGCAATCTGGGGAGAGCAACTTCTCAGAATTTCTCTCCTTCCCTCTGAGAAGCCAGCTTGTCTCAGGAACTTTTCCTGCTGCTGGAGTTTGGGACTGCAGTCTGGACATGGACCTGGGCAACCAGCCCTGTTTCAGCAGGGGGCTTGAACTAGATGATCCCCAGAGATCCTGCCCAACCACAACCATCCTGTTATGCTGTGATGTGTCCCACGTGCCTCAACATCTGGTCCTCTGAGGGTTCTGAAGTAATTATAGAGGAAGCTCATTTCTAGGGCCTAGTTTTACTAGTTGACAGTGAAATTCCACAATATCTGTTGGATAATGATTGCAGTCAGCCTGGAGAGAAGAGCAAACATCACGGGACGGGAATGTGGTGGGTTCAGGAGGCACAACTCTGGGAGTAATCACTGGCAGTCATCCCTGTTTGCATGCACTTATTTGGAGTTACAAAGTCACTTCTTCCCCTTCTCTGACACATTCTCTGGCTTGCTCTTCCCAGAATTATCTTTTATATAAAACAATAAATGCAGCTCCACAGAGCAAGGCCAGCTGAAGACACAGATGAAGTGGATGGATATCCGCAGGGGAGGGCTGTCTTGAAGCAGGGTGGAGGAAAGGGACTAGCTCAAGGTCTGGGACCCTGCTCTTCATTTTGGCTGTGTCAGAGCCCTGGAAATCGAAGACACTGCTACTGATGCTGCTGGAGGAGGGGTTGGGATGTAGTGATGAGCAGGGGTGCAGCACCCCACAGCAGCAGGATCTTCTCTGCTCAGCACTCGTGCCCTACAGGCAGATGTAGCAATCTCAGCTCTCCATCTAGACTCCTTATTGATTTTTAACCCTTGTCACTGCATTCAGCCTTGGCCTGGCCTCTCTCCCTGATCCTTGGAGTAACAACATTCAACTTTGCATGTAGTGCTGCATATCTTAACCTGGTACTGCCTCAGACTGAAATTACAGGGCCAAATCCAGCTCTGATGTGTTAGTGCTTTGCTCCTCGCGTCATTCCTCTGCAGCATTTCTGCCCGAGGCCAGCGGAGCTGTACCACTCCAGCCAGGGGCACATTCAGTGCACTCAAGTCCATTCATTAGAAGTTTGTTCTTCATCCTTGCCTGTTCAAAGGCAGGGGGACGGGGAAACGCTTGGGTCTGCACAACCGATTTGCTGTTGCCTGGCTGGCTGCTGAAACAGCACAGTGCAGAAAGCTTCCCATGGGATTAGCCATGCATTCAGCGTGCCGGGTGTTCTCACAGTTTTAGGATGGGGAAAGCATCCTTACAGGCAGCAGGACATTCACAGAGCCCAGCCAGAGTGCCCCAGCAAGGACATGACTTGCTCTCTGTGGGCAGCACAAGCAAGGATTTGTCAACATTGCTTGGGCCAGATTTCGTTTGTGCTGAATTTGTTTTGCAAATGTTGCTTTGAGTATGCTACCAATAAATGGCTCTTTTCTGGCTTTTCTCCAGCGCCTGGGACAATCCCGTTCCACCGGCAGGCCACAAATGGAGAGTTACGTGGAAAGCGTTGGCACCATGAATAGCCACAGCACAAATTCCTTGTGTCAGGTCTTCTGTAACTTATGTCCCCTTCATGCCAAATGGCACCGGGAGCTGCTTTTCTTCTGAGGGGAGGCTTCAAACATAAGACAACCACGCTATGTAAATAGGATGTTTATAAACTTTCCAGATTTAATTTTAGTTAATTTTTAATAATAACCAGTAACTGTAATAAGATGTCTTCATCTTTATTGTTAGTACTTCACTTTAAAGTTACCTATCACTCTGATATGACTTTTTCTGTCTTTTTTTTTTTTTTAAATAAGCTGCTTTGGAGGAGCAAGAAAGTGGAAAGCGCAGATGTTTATCATAATGGCGTTATTTTCTGTGTTTTAACATACAGGATAAACATCCACTGTGTGGGCTGAGGAGCAGGTGATACATGTTCAAGTAAATATATACACACTGAAGAGGAATGTGGAAACTCTTCTAGGGTTTATTTAACACGGTACAGAGCTATGAGGGTATTACCCATCCAGAAAAACTAGAGAAACTAGCTCCAATCCTTTAGAAAAGAGCAGATGAATGGGGCTTTGAGTGTTTTAAAAAATAATGGCGAGAAGTGAGAGCTCTAAATAACTTACCACCCTCAAATGTTGCTGCTATGCTGCATGGGTTGGGAACCAGTTTCGTTTTGAATAGTGCCTTTCATGCAAATCACATCTCTGTATGCTTCAAGGCTCTAATTAGAGTGTTATGACCAAAAGAAAAAGAGAAATTGGAGATATGAGCAACTGTGGGTTTAGATAAGCTTTGAGTAAGATGGGAGAGGCAGTGAAGCGGAGAGCTAATGTCATCTCCCAGTAGGGGTCAAGAATTTAAGCTCAGGGTATGCAGGATGGGTGGGCCCAAAAGGAATGCCAAATGATTTAAAACAGCTGAAGGAGCTAATGTACAGGATGAGCTGCCATGGGGGATAACACAAGCAGCTGGTAGAACAAGATCTTTTGCCATCTTTTGTTCAAATGAGTCGCAAAAAGCAGGAAAAAATACTGAGGGGCAAATGCAGAGGGGACAGATTTGTGCAGACTTCTTAACGTGGTTGCTAGATGGGCTGTCTTCTGGAGCATGCTGCTGTGTGATTAGTTCTTGAATTAATTAGAAAAATAACAAGTGGCCCATCCTCTCTGTGGTCAGTGCTCTGAACCTCATTAGCACCAGTGCACAGCCCATTAGCAGAGGGCTTGCAACGTTAAACCTCCAAAGGCTTGCTGGAAAACAGGATGGGACCTGGGAGCCTCTAGCAAGCACAAGAGCCACAGGCATCCCAGGGGATAAACACTTAGGTCTGCGAGGATCAGACAGCATGGCATACAGGAAGGGATTCATGGACTATCTAGGCCAGTGGACAATTCCAACAAATTTCAGTGAACTTGCTTTTTCAATCACACTGAAGAGCATTGGCATTGCTTTGAACTGCCTGGTGCTCATAGTCTCGGGATGTGCTGTTTTCCAAGGGCCAGCAAGAGGGAACTTGTAAACTGCTGATAGCCAGGCAAAAAAAAAAAAAGCATGCAGTAATGTTTGGCTTTGCAGCTTATTTTCTTATGAAGGTGGTTTGAGGTTATATTTTCCCCTTGAATTTTCACACGTAACTACATTAGTGTAATGAGTCATGTCTGTGTATTTACAAAGAAACAAATCCCAAAGGAGTTTACGGATTTGTCATCCCAGTGCTGAACCTCTGAGAACGATCCTTCCAGATCATAATGAGATACTGTATCCTCTCATGGAGACGAAGCTTGTTCAGCTTTTCTGAAGGAGTGAATAAGAGTCATGTGTGTGTAACCCTTCTGCAGGACTTGATGGGCAGCAGCCAGGGCTGCGTCCAAGTGTAAGGGCGTCACTGCAAACACTCCAGCTTGATCCCAGAACCAGCAACCTGGGAAATACCAGGTTATGCTGGCTGAGGGGCAGCCAGTCTTAAAGCATTCCCAAATGGGAGTCAGGTGGGTAACAAACTAAAAGAGCAGTAAAGGAAATTTGAACGAGGTAGGTGAACAGCACTGCAAGAAGAGATGTCTAAACTGTGACACTTTCACTTTCTCTTACTTTGGGATATAACTGCTTGGCAACTTTCCCACTCGTGTAACCTTCCCTGGTGGTTTCAGAGTTAGTCTTGCAGGGCAGCAAGGACTGACTCAGCTGGGAGTCTGTGCTCTGCCCTGTGNGGCTGGGCTGGGCTGGGTTGAGGGACCCAGCTCTGCCACTCTGGCCACAGGGTTCTCATTTCTCCTGAGGGAAACAGAGCTCCACTGGGTTTGGGTCTGTTGGCCTGTGGGAATATTTGGGGTTCCAGGGGGGTACATGGAGGGAAGGCTTTTGCCTGTATTTTCACTGTCCTAATAGAAGCTTTATAAAATGGGATTTTATTTCTCTTCCTGTAGCATGTGCACTGCATTCCACCTGACTGCAGAGGTTGCTAAGGACATAGGTCCCAGCCTGCTAATTAACTCAGTTGACGTGTTTGCTTCCAGAAATGTTTGGTGCTAAAACACAGTGAAAGGATCATAGAATCAGGTACATTTGGAGTACGTAGTTCATGGGATTTTTTTCCTGCTACTCTTAGGCAAATACTGGTTATATCACACCTCAAAGTAGGGTGGCTTTTAGAGCACTTTTTCTCTTGATGTACCTGCTGGGCCTATTAGTCATGTAAATGCAAGCTGTTCCTGGAATTCAGATGAATTATCTCTTTTAATGCTACCTTATGAAAACTATTCCCCTGCATGAAACATTTTCTGTTAGTGTTGTGAGAGAAAAATGAAGTCACACATCTATGGGCATTGTCCTGTATTTAGGCAGAATGAAAAAAAGCAGTGAAGTTATGTTATGGCAGTGAAGGTGCACACTTTTCTGAAAAGCAGCGTTTCTTTTTTAGATGTTTATACCCATCATCTTTCATTTTCATCTGATGTCACTTTTCTCTTGTGTTAAATAAAAGGAAATACCATGTTCAGCTGAAATTCTCTGTGTTACTTCAGCTGACATATTCTATATTATCTCAAGTCATTCTGTCAGGTTCCTTCATATCTACCATCACTCTCACCTGAGCCTTTTCATCTTTCAGTCCCTTCTGCTCCTCAAATCTTTTTATTGCTCTTTCTAGGCTTCTTCAGACTACTTTAACCTCATCTCTAAAGTGCCTCACAGGTTTTTCTAGTTTCAATTAACCTGGACAAATTGATGTCTTCAGCATATTTCCTTTTCTCTTCCCCTCCTCCTGCTTTGCCCATCAGGACACCAGTAGCCATGTGCTGCCTTTGACACAATGCAAGTGAACTCCTGCTTTGCACTCTCACTGATAATTTTTATCCATGACTAAATTTTACCCATGTGCCTTTCCAGTTATCTGAGGAGCATTTTTAAAACGCTACTGAGAATGTAAGTCTGGTATTGAATCAGTTCTTCTCCTTACTGCAGGGGAGCTAATAGATGATGGGAGAGGCACAACCTACCCTCACCGAAGCCTCGCTGGGCTGCTGTATTCACCAGGTTGTTTTAAAGCAACATCCCAGTTATCAGCTCAGCCAGTGCTTCCTGTTTCTGATTCAAGACTTTGGGTCTGCAGCTTTTATTTTCCAGGCTAGTGCAATCACTGCACTTTGGAGGGTCTTAGTAGTCCAGAAAAAAAATATCCCAAATTCCTTTAGGACTTAGTGGGGATGTTTTTACTTGCAACTCAGTATTCTATTGGTTTCAGTCCTTGGTTCTCTGATATGTGGTGCAGGAAGGAGGAAAGAAGAGATCTGATCCTCCAAAGTGTAGAAAATTATATCTGAGGTCCTGCCTCACAAGTCATCCCCAGGGAGCTTGAGGTTGTGATGGAGAGTGCTTCTGGAGGGAGAAGCAGCTGCCCAGAGGGCTCCTGGTGATCAGAGTGCTTGGCTCCACCTGGGACCAGTGAGGACATGGGCCAACACAGAGGTGAGAAGAGGACTGACAGGTGTCACCAGGCTTTGCTGCAAAGATGGGTCCCATTTGTTTCACCCAAGGCATCCCATCCACCACGGTCAATGACAAACTCTTATTAATTCCTCTTGTACTACTTTTATCAGCCTACCATTTTTATCTTTTCTCCTGATGGATTTAAACATACTGAACTGAGTAGGGGATATACCAGAAACAGTGGAAAACTCATGGCTGCATAACAGTTTCTCGTGGATGCACACAAAGGGCAGAACTTCATGAGGAAAGGGGCTCTTCAGTGTGGTTTGTGGCTGTGTACATGGGAACAAGAGGCACAAGCTAAAACTTCTGTATGATAGCTGGGATTTACCAACCAGAGATTCTCACGTAGGGCAGCTGATCTTGTGAAAACAGAGCACAGCAGAAGGCATCCAAGGACCTTCCCACTCTAATTTTATCATTTCTGTTAATACAAAAGTCAGACACAGAGCATTGAAACAATCCCTTCACGGTGAGATTACCCATGGGTGTATGCAGGTGGCATGACTGCCCTTGCCCTGGGATAACGATGGACAATTTAGCTCTCATTTGTGAGCTGTTGTTAAAACCTAGCCTCACGGACACCTCCTGGTTATGTGGTTGTTGCAGTACAGGATTGTTTTTCACTGTAAGAAACAAATTTAATTCCTTCTGCCTAGTGGACAGTTTCTACAGAGGACTGGGACAATGCACGCAAACTCGTCGCTTTAGTATCCAAAGGTTTTGGCTTTGCTACATGTCAATAAATAACTGCAATGTCCCATCAGTCCTGTAGCATGGGGAGTGAGAACAATGTACGACCAGATAATTAAATGTCGTGCATTTAAACAAGAAACAAAGTAGCTTTCAATAGAGGCTGGTAAACCAAGAACCCTTGCTCTTCTGACATGATTTTGGGGCTGTGCTTGGTATTCTGTGACGAGTGATTGTGTGGAGATTTTGCTGGATACAAACAGCGAAAAAAAAAAGTTGTTCATTCTACTGTTCTGGCTTACTCATCCTAGATATGACTTTTCCAGTCCTGTTGAGACCTCAGAGCCCTGCCCTGGGTCAGCATGAAGAAAAACCACACAAGCAGCTCTTTGGAAGCAGAGGTATTTATGTCTTTGTGTTCCACGACGGAGGGAAGGAGAGGAACCATTCTCTGCCTCCTCTAGGAAAAAAGTGCTGTAGGCCACAGAGAAGCACCTCCTTGCCTGGCTTCACCCTATAGATCCTCCACATGACCACTTTGAATTGCTCAAGAACACCCTCCAGGAAAAAATGCAGGAATTTGAGAATGAACAGCACACAAAAATAAAATTTCCTCAAGTGGCCTTTTATGTTATGACCAACATGGTATCAGGTATTTTATTTTATTTTATTTTATTTTATTTTATTTTATTTTATGCAGCAAAATTGGCCAAACCACTAACTTAAGTAATTAACCTCAGGAGAATAAACAGAATACAGAAAGAAGAGAAAACAGCCAACTGTAAAGGGCAGCTGTGTCTTACTAATCTACTATAATTCTTTACACATCTCAATAAATAAAAGCAGATGTATCATTTTGGCTTGGATATTTGTAATGAACAGTACAAAACACAAACTCCATAGAAGGGTTAAATAGTGAGATAACAAAAATTGCTAATTGTGCTTTACTTCCAAATGAGTGAAGGCTGTAGGGAATTATGCAGGGACTTAACAACTCATAGTCACCAGGGCAGCACAATGCTATATGAAGTCCCCAGATGCCAAAAGCAGCCTGATGCCTGCTGAGAAGAATGCCAGGAATACTCAGACTTATTTCACACAGGGTTTGACATGCATCAAACCCAGTCTGAAAACAAAAAAAAAGGGAAATCTCCTATTTTTCTTTCATGCTGCCTCAAAGCTTCTCATCAGCCACACAGCTGCCTCCTAGAAACTGCTCCTGAAAATGTCTTTTGATTAATACATTTTTTTTTCAAAGGTGGCAGAGAATAGCCTGCTCACACTGCTCTCCTTTGTGGTCCTATGTCTGACTCTGCTTGTTTTATACTGTGAGCTGGTGGGTCTGCTCTGCAAAACCTAGCTGCATCCAATCCTGCTCCACTGGTCATGACTCCTGGCCAGAACAGTGATTATGAATAAAGTTGCATGAAATTGAAGAGCAACAACTTTAAAAGAAATTTGAGGAATTTAAAAAAATATATTACAGAATTACCTGATGACCTTGCATCACCATGCCATAAGAAATCACTGAGATATATGGCTCTTAATAAGGATGAGGGGTTCAGAAATGAAAATCTGATATCTTTTCTTTCTTACAAAGTCAACTTTTATCTCATTTTCCCAATGTCACAAACCAGTTGTGAAGAGCAAGGTAAGGGAGCATCACCTGAATTGTCCCTTTAAATGTTTCTTGCATTTGCCTTTGAAGTACTTGTCTCCGATTACACCCAGCGATTGGACAGGAGAGCAGATGGATCCTGGCTCCACGTGAGATGACAATTCCCCTTATTCCCAGCAAAACCCGTTTGGCTGCATTCGCTGCTTACACCAGATACTCCCATGATCCTCCTAAATCCTAAATTGTCGAGCTGTTTTCCCGCTATTGGGGGCTGTTACACAGTGGCGCTGCCAGGGAAATGCCGGGTTCCGAGCACAGCCGCCCCTGGAGCCGTCCAGCAGCCGTGGCTCGGAGCTGGTTTCCGAGCTCCCATCTTCTTCCCAGCCCCTCACAAGCAGAAGGGGAAGGAGCCTGCTCCGGGCTGCCGGCTCTCGGCCGGGCGGCAGGCGCGGTCCGGGGCACATCGCGGTCCCAGATCGGCGATCGCCTGGATCCCCGGCAGCCTCCCGCCAGCTGCCTGCACGGGCACAAGTGAGAATGTTAATAAACACCCAAATGAAAGGAAGCTGTTGGGTTGTAATTAACATATGCCATTAGTATCTGTCGCTTTGGCCGGCCGCAGCAGACGGGCTGAACCCATACATACAAATGAGTGTCTGCCTGAGCTGCGGCGAGGGGAGGGAGAGATGATTTCATTGTGAGCGTCTGGTGCTGTCAGCAGCTTTAAATCACACGGGTACTTACCAACAAAGACACTAAGGGCCATTGTGTCCCGGGACAATAATACGGCTTTTAAAACCTTGTTTTACTCAATAAACAGTTCTGAACGTTTGCTCGCCCTCCTCTTCTCACCAGAGTTGCTTCGTTTATAAGATGTTCCAAGGGGGAAAAGTGACGGTCTGGCCCACCAAAGGTGTTTTGAGGCGGTGGATCTGCTCCTCTGGCCCTTCCTGCCAGCGGGACAGGTGATGGCGGCAGTCCCGTGGGAATGGCATCGCCCCACTCCCGATGAACGCCACCGAGGGCTCCTGCAAGGTGGATAAGGAGCCCAGAGCCTCCCATGCTGGGATCCTTCCGCTGGAGCCGTGCTTGTGCTTGTGCCGTGCTGCTTTCATTACCAATAATTACCTTTGCTGGGCTGGGCACTGCCTGCCTCACCAATTCCTCTCTCTTAGGAAGCTCAAAGATTATCAGGCACAGAAGAGTCCCCGTCCATCGGCACTGTCAGAGACCTCCCTGTTAATTGCTATGGATCTCTTCTTGCTCCAAAGAGATGAGTCAGGAACTGAAGGCTTAGCAGGTTTTATCCTCTCTGAAAATAAGGCCTCTGTGAATTCAGTAAAGAATGATAATTTCTAACCCCCAGATATATTGCTGGAAGTCAATAGTAATTCCCCCTTTTTTTTTTTTTCTTTTCGCAACTGTCTTAGAACTCCTTCTCAATGTTTTTAAATGTTTATTTACATAAGCAGTCAGTTCAAGGACCACCACTACCAAAACCAGTAGATCTAGGACTGCAAATGTGATTCT
The DNA here is from genome assembly GCA_013400855.1 of Buphagus erythrorhynchus. Lineage (NCBI taxonomy): Eukaryota > Metazoa > Chordata > Aves > Passeriformes > Sturnidae > Buphagus > Buphagus erythrorhynchus. Next base: position 5,698 of record VZTT01005264.1, on the reverse strand, counting down.
GCTGAATTGCTAAACTGCCACAAAAAACAACAAAGTCAGAAGCATCTGGGCTGTGCTCCAAGACATGGGATTTATATGATACACTCTGCATCTTGGTTCAATCTGACAGAATATTTTCCTACTTTCTGTGCTAAAAGAGCTTTAAAGGTCTCTGCAGGAGTTTCGCTTTGGAGGCATTTGAGATGGCAGATGATAATTAGATATTTCTATAGCACAGGAATTATTTTCTTTTCATTTCCCAGTTCGCAGGCAGAGCTGTGGTCAGCAACCCTGTCTGACTCAGCCTCTCATCTTCCTGCTTTTAAAACCCCACAGTTCTCTCATTTATTGACATATTTTAAGAAAAAGTTTTACTGCCTCTGAAAAAAATCCTATCCTGTTGTCCTCACTTCCAGCTTTCTGCAGCAAAGCTACTGCTGTCTCCTCTCCAGTGGAATTTATGTCCAAGCAGGCACTGCAAAGGATCCAAAGAATTCATCCCTGGTCAACAGGTCCAGTGGCATGCAGCTGATCCTCTCTGAAATATCCTGGGAAAAGCTATAGGACCATCCCCTTCAGCTAGCCCTGTTCCAGGGGAAAAGACAAAGTCCAGATAGATGAGAGAGCTGGCAAAGGAATTGTTCCATTTGGTGGTTTTCCTGATCTTCATTATGAAATCCTCAGATGTGGCTGCAGCAATACATCCTCCCCTGCATACAGGAATGGACCAACCAGCTTCAATGTGCCCAGTGTCACAGTGGAGTTCCAAAGTGGGGTTTTTTCCCACTTTAGACCTTCCATTTTATCCCTGCATGTAATTCCCCCTTTACGTGCTTTACATCACATGGGCAAGAGGTCAGAGCAGCCACCCTGCATCACTGGGACCGTGGCATGGTTGTCCCCACCACCCTTTACCCTCCCTTCATCAGTCAGTGTCATCTCCTGGAAACCAGAGCCAGGCTGGCACCCAGACTGCTTCAAAGACCCACCCCCAGCTCTACCAGGCACTGCCTGGGGCTGGAGAGAAGTTTGGGGTGGTACCACACCTCAGAGGGGACCAGAGGGCTGCAGCCTGTATGGACAGTCCTGCTTTGGTGACCCTGCCCCACCACACTGCTGGATGGCACCAGAATGGTGTCTTCAGATGGGGACCTCAATCAACATGCTGTCAGATTTTGTGTGGGAAATATCTCTGTAGCACCATGTCATGAAGCTGCTGCCTCTTGTCAGAAGATTTCAGCAGCATTTTATTCTGCACCTGAAAGCAGGTTGGAAAACAAGTACTGGATTGGGCTCCTGCAGCCAAAGCCCAGTCCTAAAGAATTCAGCCAAACTGAGAATAGAATTCAAAAGCATTTTGGAACATCAAGGAAAAGAAGATAGTCTTATACTGTGGCTATTTTCCCCTCCATGAAGTCCCCCACTTGTAACAGGATTCCCAGAGAGACAATGAGACATAAGCAGAAGATACATGAGGTGAAAGAAGGGACAGGCCACCTGGGAAGATTATAGGAATAGTGTCAGAGTATGCAGAAATCAAATGAAAAAGGCCAAGGCCCATTTGGAATTAAATCTGGCTAAGGTTGTCAAGGATAACAAGAAAGGCTTCTTCAAACACATCAACAACAAAATTAGTAGTAGGGAAAATACAGGCCCACTACTGAATGGAAAAGGGACTATTGCAACACAGGATGTAGAAAAGGCTAAAATATTTAATGTCTTCTTGCTTCAGTCTTCACTGCCAAGGCCAGCCCTCAGGAATCTCTGACCCAGGAGACCAGGGAGAAGGTCCAGACAAAGGAAGATTTCCCCTTGGTTGAGAAGGATTGGGTTAGAGACCATTTAGCCAAACTCCATATCCCCAAGTCCAAGGCGATAGGATGCATCCATGGATGCTGAGGGAGCTGGCAGATGTCATTGCTAGGCCACTCTCAGTCACCTTTGGAAGGTCATGGCAATCAAGAGGGGTGCCTGGGCACTGGCAGAAAGCAAACATCACTCCAGTATTCAGAAAGGGCAAGAAGGAGAACCTAGGGAACTACTGGCCAGCCACTCACATCAGTTCCTGGAAAGGTGATGTAACAGATCATCCTGGACTCTGGATTAATGGATGGATGGATGGATGGATGGATGGATGGATGGATGGTCCAACTAAGGATGTTCTATGAAGCTATCCATAAGCCAGCATTGTGCCACTGTAGCCAGGAAGGTGAGTGGTATCCTGGGGTACATTGGGAAGAGCATTGCCAGCAGGTTGAGGGAGATGATCCTGCCTCCCTCCTCAGCCCTGCTGAGGCCACATCTGGAGTGCTGTGTCCAGTTCTGGCCCCTCAGCACGAGAGAGACAGGGAGCTCCTGGAGCAGGTCCAGTGGAGGGATACAGAGATGATTAAGGGACTGGAGCATCTCTCCTATGAGGAAAGGCTGAGGGAGCTGGC